>VZRF01004264.1:480731-541273 GCA_013396875.1 Vireo altiloquus
AAAAAGAAAAAAAATAGGTATGTTTCAACTGGTCAATTAATTTCAGTGAAAATTAATCATAAAAATTAACTTTCCATAAAAAAGAAAATTTTTATATTTCTCTTCTCTAGATTATGCTTTCATATGTCATTACCTTATCAGATTATCCTCTAAAACCTTCTTACAGAATCAAGAGTTTCTTTTCATAATATAGCATGTATACAGTATCAACAGTTAGTCTGCTTTTCCACACAATCTCAATTGCTTATAAACAAAACTGCATATAATTCAGGCTGTGTTTTCCTCATCTCAGCTACTGAATTTATGTTGTATGATTTGTCCTTTGCAATCTGATATTGCTTATTTTAAGAAGGGCAACATGGACAGTGTATCAAAATCTTATTTTCTTCTTCCTTTTCTTCCTCTCTATCACTTCTCCTCAGCAGAAAATATCAAATACCATCCAATAAATAGTGTAAAATCTAGTTGAGGCCCTACAGCATAAAAGTGACCTCTACACTCTACTACCCACACACAAATTTTAATGACCTGTAGAAGAAAAAGAAGAGGGATGAAAAAATCAGGCATGATGACTGAAATACTTTCTCAGTGTTCACAGGTCCTGATGCAGTTCAAGATTAAAAAAAAAGAAACCATACCAGTCAAACAAAAAAAACTGTCATGGTATATATATTCCACTTTTTTCTCTGCTATTGAAAAAGTAGTAAAGCAGATGTGCTATACCAGTCTTCAGTACGCAGGCTGCTTCCATTTAGACACAGCCCCTTGCTACAGGATGCTTTTTCTCATCTACGTTTCATAAGAAATCTGGAAACTGAGAGCAGTCTCACAGTCTGCAAATACTGCATTCTATGAGAAAAAAAGAAAATATAGCTCATTGACACAGGCAAGCACGGCGTCTGCCTCAAGCCCCTTCACAGGGCCAGGTCCCCATTTCACCTCCTATCTGAGCACAGTGGGAGCTATCTCTTGCTCTGCCACAAACAGAAATTTGGACAAGAAGAAACTACCTTTCAAGGAAGCTATCTGATAAAGCACTAAGCAGTGCCTTATAACTCTTGTTTTATGCCATTTTACTCAAAATCCAGCATATGAGCAGCCAGTTCAATGGTTTGGAAGGTCTCTTGGTTTTATTGTATCTAACGTATTTCTAGATTCCCCAATATATAGACTATATATAAATATTTGAGGCAGCGTGCCTGGAATTCTGCTGAAACAGTTGAAAAAGTAATTACACCAGTTAAGGTCAATGTGAGGACTAGCATATTAATATTGTGGCACATCCTAACCTCCTTTCCTGATGCTCCGAAATGCAAGTGCCTTCCTAAAGTAAGTGATGCTACCTCTTATTTGGGTTAAGATTCAACAGTCCACAATTCAAGAACAGATGACAAACTCAGATCGGGGAGCCAATGTGCCTCCAGTGTCAGCTGAGTGGGTAGAGCACTTTCCACTTGGAGGTCACCAACACATCGTAACACAGCTGTGTGCAGCTGAGAGCTGTTGCTGCCAAGACATCTGCTGGATCTGGTGTGTGGGATGATGCTCCCAGACCAGTTCCTAGGGGATAGATACACCTATCATTTAAAACAACATACATCTCTCACAATTGCCACTAATTGGCTCCCTTCTCGGCAGTTTCAGCAGCGAGGCTGCAGATCTCAAAGCCACTGATATTAAACAATTATCTAATCCCTAGAAGTGCTCAATCCAAATCAGGGAAAAAAGTAAAAGGTTCAGTGAAAAACAGCTTGCACTGATGCTTTCTGTGCTGTCCGTCTTCTTGGGATAATTGAGGCTCTCATTTTCTAAGGCTGTCACTCTGACATCTTCCATCAGCAGCAACATTCACTCAATCTTTGTATTTCATTTTGTTAAGAGGAGAGAAGGAGCAGGAAGGAAAAGGGGAAAAAGAAACCTTGCAGAGTGAAATGATGCACGTCAGCATAGTAATCTTATTTACATCTGAAAACTGATTGAACCCCAAATTTGCATTGACTTAACAAAAGAAAAAGAAGGTAAGTTTCTGATTCCTGGGTTCATGAAGAATGAATAGCATAGTGAGACTTTACCTTTGAATCCTTGTTCATTGAGTCCTTTTCCCAAAGCCAGATTGGATGCAGTTTCAAAATGAGTTATATGAGACGAAGAATAGTCATGCCTATTTCTTTTATTACCCGAAATTATGTAATTAAAACAAAAAGACTCTTCTGTGAATGAAGTCATTCCTTTCCCAGTAGTGATATTTCTTCATGTTACTGAGATGGTAAAAGAGAATTGTAATTAATCCACTGTCCCTTTATCAAGACCAATAAACAGAGAGTAATAAAATATAATCTGATTGAGCCATTATCTCAAATGAATATTTTATCATCTGCTAGCAACTAAATAATAAATTATTTTTCAAGAGGTTTTTAATAAGATGAGAGATGATCAGTGCATGCTATGAAATTCTGTAATACCCAATTTGAATAATCAGTCTGCTTTCTGTGAAAAAAAGGATTCCTTTTTGTGCCTCTTTGGAAAAGCACGAAAATTAAGAGACCTACAAGAATTAAAATTAAGGTGATTTTCTCAGGAGCAAATTTAAAAGTTTTTAAATGTTGCACATTGAAATTCACTTTCAGGTGATATCAGGAGAAGTAATTTCACCAATTGCAGATCAGGCCCATATTAACATTAGTCTGCAATCAGACATTCATCTCAGTGGTCAGTACTTGCAATGAACTTCACATGAGCAACCACAAATTTGCAGATTATAAATTTGCATTAATGTGGAGTTCTAGTCAAGCACAAATGCTACCAGTCTTTAATACTAGAACAAGAGATTCACTTGGCATCCAATTGTTGGTTCGTTTCCCCCACTATTCATTAAGTCTGAAGGTGCATATTTTTAATACACTATCTGGAACACTAAGCATACCAAATGAATAGCAAAGTATTAACACTACTACTCATACAATAAATGTTAAGACAGGAAACTACAGAAATGATGTATCTCATTTTCCAGTCTTCCCAGGTTTTTTCAATTAGTTTTCTATTTTTAAGAGGCAAAGAACTCTAAAAATTGTTCCATCTTTCTTGGAAGAAATTTACAGCTGCTACCCTGTAACTGGTACTGTATATATGAGATGAATTTCAGGGACAAATAGAAGTATAATATTTCCACTTGCAAAATAATGTGTATTCAAAGCATTATAAAATCTTGCCCACATTTGGGATAAACCAGGGTAATTTTGTTCACTTTCTCTAGATGAGGTCTATTCTGTCCTTAATAGATAAAAGCTGTTTTTTTCCATTCACATGTCTGATTATCGACACATATGTGAGCACTTTTGAATAGTAGAGCAGTGTGCTCTCCATCCAGTAAGACTATTGGTTACAAATGCTGGATTTAAAAATCACATTTACAAATCCAGACACTTCAGATTTCTAGTATAAGGAGCGATGGCAGCTTAGGCATAAATGTCTTTTTTAAATCATTGAGATCCAAAACAAACAAACATATTTGCTAATTGTAAAATAGATGAGGTTATTTATTTTTAGCACTTGCATAGTTCTTTTCATGTTTGAAGCAGTCTAAAAGAATTAAATAATTTTTCCATCGCTCAGATAAGTCGTGAAGCATCAGAACTGGAGCTTGGTGATCACAGATATTTCAACCTGCCCTGAAAGTAATAGTATACATCATTACCTAAATATAACATCGCATTCCAAATAAAAGTAGAAATCAATAAGAAAATGAAAAAGGCTAGTTCTGTCAAAAAACAGAGGCTTCTAAAAGAGGCTTCTACACCTCTAATACATCATTGAGACATCTAGATTTAATCTTTTCTGACTGGTGCAACTTTGGGGAATCACAAACCAAACGGAACTGATTCTTTTTGCACAGTATTCATGCTACTACACAAAAGATGAACATGCAAGAGGGGTAGTATTTAAAAAAAAACCCCACAAGTTTCTATTTCCTTACTTAATTTATCTCTATTCCACTGTCAGAGAGATAAATAAAGGCAGAGAGAAACAACTTCAGCTAATACCAATTTGGTTGCTAGTACCAACACACAGCTAACGTTTAAAAAAATTGCTAAATATAACTTTTTCCACAGGACCTCTCAGCATTCTATTAGGTCTCATCAATTCTGAGCACCTTACTAAGCATTTTGTTCAATAGTATGGAAGGATTAGGTTTAAGAAGCAACTTTTTCACACACATTTTCTAAAACAGCTCTTCAATTGTAATGTGGATTTCTACTTGACTTTCTATTTGCCTTGAAATGACATGAGACTTCCAGTGCTTTAAGTACACCATAAAATTCTTTTTCTATGTCTGCTGCAAAACATAATTTTAGCTGATTCATGATATCATGATATGAAAATAAAATCAACCACAAGAATGCTTAAAATATTCTTGAACTGTACATCTTTTGCAGAGCAAGAAATCACCTAGGTGTTACTTGAAATATTATGTCTTTATTTTCCTTTGTGTGTTTGCATACATATCTGGTTTTCAACAGCTTGAGTATCGGAATACCGAGAAATTACACAATGTGATAAACATTGTATGTATAAACTGATACTATATAGTCTATATAATATACATATTTTATATGTATAAAATGATAAAATCTAGTCTAATGATTCATACCATTTCTTGACATTGTACTACAGTGCAGAATAAATATTATTTGTCAGCATAAATATGCGAATATATGACCTCATCTAATTAGAGGTGACAAGTACACATAAATGAGATTATTGCAAGGGAGACAAATATTTAATGACTAAGATTTAGTCGCCATTGGAAAGGAGGACTCCGTAGGAGAGATAGAACCACTCTCTATCACCATGCTACCTATGTACTTTTATATAAGTTTTTCATTTAATTTCCATAACACACATTTAAAAGGACTTTCTACTACCTACTTAGCAAAAACATGAAACAGAGCCAGTAAATATTACCATATTCTCTAGCTTCCACCTTGTTACAATCACTGTATATGTGACCATAATTATAATGTTGTGAGAACTCTTGTAGGGATATTTAGTAAATGACTGCGTAACAGGCTTTTTCTAGCTGCCTTAACTTCATTGCTCCCTTTTAACAAATCCAAATAAAATAAAAAATAAATAAAATATAGATGATAAAGTACTAATTGATTAATTTCCATTCTATGAACCTTTTGACAGGTCATTCAGAGACTATACTAATAAACTTGCTGTAGAACCAATTTGGGACAGGATGAAACAAGCTGCCAAATGTACAATACACATAATTTACATTTAATCCACAGCTACAATCTCACTTTCATTTCTTCACTGACACCTCAGGGTGCCAGGATAGAGTAAAACTATGAGATGTTAAGAGAAATACATTACTATGTGGCATTTGGACCAGAAATAATTCACTTTTTCTATTAAGAACTTCACACATTCAGGAACACTACAAGGTTATATAAAGGCAGATTCCAAACACTGATAAATTATGTGTATTTCTCATAACCAGCTGCTTGAGGACAGAGCAAGAAAACGCCTATACAGAATACAAATGCTTTGTGAATCAGCATCACTGAGGATATTTTAAAGAAATATCAGTGGCATGATTCCTTGTTGCTTTATAAAATCTTGGGTCAAGGTGAAGATATACATACCACTTCAAAATTCTTCACAACAAGTCTTTTCTATGCCTTCCCCAAGTCCCCCTATAAATAATAGACTTATAAATAAGTCTACATCTTAAAAATAACTCTTTGAAAGTGCACCAGTAAGATAACAGTTGTGTGGTTTCACATCAGCTAACTTCTGAGCTGCTGCTTTTCTGCTGAATATATGCATGTTGTTTTACTACAAATATGTTTGGTTTTTAGTCAAAATACAGTATTGTCACAAGCAGTGAGTTAGCCGAAGAACATTAAAATTGTGATTAATTCATTGTGTCTGATTCATTGTTTCAGCAAGTCTGTCTTCTGCAGAACTAAATGCTTGAGAGGTGCTAAGTTGAGGATAAAAAGGACCAAAGGATACAAAATTTAATTTAGAAGCACTAACAGATTAATATGCTGCACAAAAACCCCCATCAGATTCCCTGATTAAATGCTGATTACTACTGGTTCAACACAAATAAGATCTGCACTCTGCTGGCAAGGAATGAATTTTCTCAAACATGGATCATTGCCACAGCAGACCGCAACATCTCCTTTAAAAGTATTTTATGATCCATTTATGCAACTTGAGAGCAATTACAGACAAGTTCTGCCAGCATGGCTACTTTTTATGTACATTATATTCTAATGCCAAAAAACCAATAGAATTCACTAGAAGGTAATAAACACCATGTGTTTGACAGTATCATGTTTCCACAACTAAACTTTGTTTTCTTGTTTGTCATTAATACTATGCGAATTCTAGGTATTAAATGTAAACAGAAGGGGAAAATTAAATAACACATCTACAGTAAATTATGATCTCAATTTATCATCCTACCCCTCTCTTTCAAGAATTATAATCCCCTCAAAAACAGAAGTTCAAAATCGAAATTTGCAAAGCATTTTTTCAAACAGCTATTATTAACCAGAACACATGTTCTGATGAGCATGATTTTCATTATCGTCTAGATAAAAGAGGTAAAATACCTGTCATTGTCCTGTTTTAATTTCAAAATTCGACCAGCACCAATGGTCACATGCTTGTTCATCAAGAAGCAAAAAAATCTTCTTTTTTGCCCAGCAAGTGCAGCACCTAAAGCACACCAAAGTCAGAAGCTGTGTGTTCCTTTCAATATTCTGGTGCAATTAAAATAAATCATCAATGCTTAGGTTTATCCTGGTTCATAGATAAAAAAGACCAAGAAATTGCCAGTTATGGTGTATAAAGTGGAAGGATGGATGGATGGATGGATGGATGGATGGATGGATGGATGGATGGATGGATGGATGGATGGATGGACGGATGGACGGACGGATGGAAAGTTAAGAGTGTACCATAAAAGCTCTTTCCTCTGGCAAAGAGGACAAGGATCTTCAGAAGGTTTATCAAGACAAATTTTAAATGTAGTAAGGCACAGTTTCCTAGCATTAAGGGCAGTCAAGCAACAGAAGAAAAGATCTCCTAAAATGGCTGTAAATCTACTTATCATACATACAGATCTAACACCTCTTTTGTCTCTGAAAACAGAGTTGTTTATGCCATGAGATTTGATTCAAGTGACTTGGCTTTTAATTTACACAGCTACATAATCCTTGCAGAGAGGGAGGTGCTCTGAATTGTCTTCTGTGTGTCTTGCTTTACTGTCTGAGAGAGGAGAGGTAGAGAGGAGGGCAATCGTTCCTTACATTTGGTTTCAAAGACATGAGTATTTCTCCTTCATCACTGCCTCCCATGCTGAAAAATGTTTTTCCTGACCTGGAAATATATTATTTGAGAAATATTGTGGTGATTCAAAAACAGAGCTGTTTCCATTGAGCACCACTGGGAAGTTCAAAAAAATGAAGGTTGATAATGGGAAAGGGAACTGGACAAAAGCCATCAGCTGCTAAGCCAAGTAGTGGAGACAGCGTACATTGAAGTTACTTCCCTGGTGGAAATATTAGATAAGGAGTCAGATTTACCAAGGAGGAAAACCCAGAAGTGTTTAAGTAAGCAAGGTAAGAACTGCTGGCTGCTGGGTCATACCAGCACCTAAGTGGCAGCTGGGGTGGTGCATTTTTCTGGGGACATGTGGTGCACAGGGGAGAGCTTAGGAGCAGACATCTCTGCCACAGGTACTTGTTTCGACTAGGAAGCAGGAAATAGACATTGGAAATGGGAATGCTAAGGATCTCTGATACGCTGCTGAGAGCTCAAAGCTGCCTTTAGCTTTGTAACCACCCTGAAACAAATCTCTAGGTACTAGTTGCCCAATGGTGTTTTCCAGAGATTTATTTCTTATCCTGCCCGCCAGCTCCATGGAGCTCAGCAACAGCCTTGTTCACCAGCACATGAGCTGCCAAAAAAAAGGAATAATAAAGAACGCATTATAATTATTCCAATAAATTATTTGGACAGAACACAGAATCTTCCCCAAGTCCATTACTGCAGCAATTTTCCCCAGGTGCATTACCATCATGTTCTTTGAGTATAATTTAGTGGATTTAAGTGTGATTTGAAAGATTTGGGTATAATTTGGGGGATTTAACGGAGCCATGAGGTTAAGATGTGGGCTAAGTGAAACTTGCACACAAGTGGCATCGCTTGAGGAATTTAAGTTCCTCACCACTTACCTTCCTCCAGGTGTGTGAGGACTCAGCCAGCGCCAGCACCAAGATGGGGAACACCATCAATGCCACAGTGCAATCCTTAAAAGTCAGACAAGAGTTTTGGGGTGCATTTTCCATCTCCCTCTCTGTCCAGAAACAGTTTCTGATAGTTACTATCTCTGGTATTACCCAACCTAACATAAAAATAGGGATGTGGGGGATCACCAGGCATTGTCTGCCCAAGGTCATCCAACATCCTTTGCAAATGACTCTTAGGTCACTTCTGAATTGGTTCTTCATTACATAAAATAATGATGATAGTTAGAGGCACTATGCTGAATTTCTTTGAGCACAACACGATTTAGGGAGAGCCCAGAGCAGGAATCCTTAGTGAACTGATTACTTATCCTTGTGTTTGCAAAACTGAGGTCACTATTCATTAGAGATGGCTTCTTCCATTCACACATAACAGCTGGAGAGGAACACCACTCAAAATCACAACAGCCTTCAAAACAGTACAGTTATGCAAAAGAGCCCAATAATACAAAATAAATAACACAGTAAGTCAAAATAAATTGTACGATAATCCAAAATAGCACAATCAAAAATGTCCACTATGTAACATCCACTCAGGGGCTTCAACACCTCCAGGATTCTGGATCATTCTCTTTTATTCAACTGAATATTCTGGATACAAGATAAGTGACTCCACAGCTTTTATCTGCTATGGACAGGTTTTAAAGTACACTCACTATTTTTTTCTCATTACTTGCTGCTCTTCCTTCCTTTAGGGCCATTGCCTGCCATGGGAACACCTGTGGCTGTTCAGACTGTTCTCAATGTAGAACAGCTGACTCCAGGCCTTGGGGAGAAAACTGCTTTTGTCATGGTCGCCATTGCTCTTATTGCTAAAAATATTGTGATAGAGGGATGTAAAATTAAAATTATGAACTTGAATACTATATATCTATATATACACATATATATGAAAATATAATTGCTAGTAATGTTAGATTCATGTAAAAATATTCTTTTTAAAGTTACAGAAGTCATATTTTAACTGTGACACAAAATAAGAGCAACTTGCCTTAAAAACTCCAAGCTGAAAGACTGGGCATTTCACACATGGGAACTTCAGAAAGATCCAATTTGGTGAAAAAAAAGACCAAAAAAAGTAGAAAATTATACAAAGTGTTTGTGGTAACTGTCCCTGGAGAACTCAACATGTGGGACATTGGAATCCTAGTGGACCAACCTCTCCATCACACGACAGAGGAAGTAAAGAAGTCGAAACCTCCCCGCACACCCTGCTTACTTCTTTGCTGTTCTGATTGCCTGGCTAACCCTCAGAGCAGACCCCGATGCAGAATCAGGGGATTGAGCTGACTACCAGCAGGACCAGGAAATCATTTTCACGAGGACCCATGAGTCATTTTTTTTCCAAACAATGATTGAATTCTTTCTTAATGAGAGCCATCATCTCGTGAACCTGTGATGGGTAGCAAGGCCACTGGACAGGCTGTACCAGGTTTTGCTGCTGCCCAGAAATATTTAAATGATTATAAAAAATTTTCTTTTTTTTTTTTTCTCCAGTGAGCAGCTTGCTTTCCTGGTTGGTAAAAGTTAACTTAGCCTGTGCAATGCCACAGTTTAATTAGAGAGAAAACTTCACGGGTGTGTTGTTCCTGCACTGAAGAAAAGCAACGGCTACCACAGAAGAGGAAAGTATGTCTATTTTACTCAGCAGAGAACTGGGTACAGGTGCCTAAAAAAAAAAAAAAAAAAAAAAAACATTTTTTTCCCCAAAACTTAAAAAAAAGTATCATCTTCTTGCCCAGAACTTAGAACATAGTTTAAATATATAAGGGAAAAAATAGTCTATCAGAGGCACTCTGATGAAACGGAAGAGTATTATATGCAAGAAAAAACAGCTTTTAACCTGACAATGTAAAAACCTGAAGAATGGATGAATGAATTAATGAATGAATGAATGAGAGGCCAGGATAAATAAACAAGTTTGTTCATCCCAATTATAGCAGTAGATAAATTATTCTGGAGGAGTTTTTACAAATGTCATTAAATACTCGTTCCAAATTTTTATCTCAAAACCTCCTTACTGAATACTCAGTATCTCCATACATAGAAAACCTTTCCTAGGAAATGCTGAAAAACAGATTGTTTTCCTTTCACTAGTTGAAAGACGATGTTTATTATGAGAAATATCAGGAAAATTCTTTATCTTGGAATGTCTTTTATTGTTTGTTTGTCATTACTATAAACCTCAGAATTACTTCCAGGGACACCATACAGGCCACCCCAGAAACTATTGGAATTATGCCAAAGAATCAGCCTAAAAGTATTAGAACCTGAGCATTCTAGGAAGAAGAAATCAAGTAGTTTTATTTAAAAAAAAAAAAAGTTTATCAAGAAGTATTCTGACTTTTTAATAAATTCTCATTTTTGTCAAAAGCCTATTTACAAAATCCACTTAAATTTATCTATGTTGCAGTTTTCTTTAGGAGCCTGTGTGCTCTAGCAAATTAACCAAAGCAATCACTGGAAAAGGAGTCATAGCAGAGGAAGGTTTCTCTCTGTGTGCTAGAAATCTGACCAGTTCCCCGTCTGACAACAACCAAAAATGATACAATCTTTGAAATCAAGTTTAATGTTTTTACTAGAATACATTAAATATTTACATACACATATAACACCTTGTTTATGTGCACATGTACCATAACATCCTTTTGACTTCCTTGACAATATTTAACACTCACTCGGAACACTTCAGGGTTGTGAAAATACAGAACTTACTCACAAGGTACAGGGCACAGTTATTGGTCATAGTTCATGGTTGTCTACACACTCTACAAGTGCAATTATGTCCTGATTTTCATTACAATATTACATGTATTTTTCGTAACAGTTGGCTCCTTTCCCAGATTTCTATTCTCAGATCTGCTGACAAGGAAAACAGGGATTGGAGGCTGGATAATCTCTCCTTTCCAAAGCTATAAATCCCATTAGTGAAACAACTTTGAAGAAATTAATTGTTCACTAATCTGAGCTTAAGTGACAGCACAGACACCACTGACCTGTGCAATAAAACAGCAGTACTTGCAGATGATTCAGAAAACCCAGAAGCTGGGCTGCATTTTTGGATCTATCAATTAAGTCTGATGGCCTCAAACTAATAAGAAAGACATGATGTATTTTGTCATAAACTATTGTTTCAAAGAATCATTATAATAAATTATAAGTCCTAGCCCAATTATCACTTTGACACATCACTGAAATAAGGGAATGTGGACTAATTCCATAACATCTGCAAGACTTTGGTCACTAGATTTCCATTTCAATATCATTTGGAACACTGTATTTCCCATTTCAATATCATTTAGAACACTGTATTTCCCAATTCATCAGTGATAAAGAAAATAATAATCTTCTGTCCTGCGTTGTCACAAATGCCCCTACAAGCTTCCAAATTTTACTCTTGAAGAGATTTTTTCTTTAATATATAATTGCAATATAGTACCTCAAATTAAATTATCTTAAGGTTTGCATTTTGGGTATGGGCTTTTTTTTGTTTGTTTTTCATGGGACTTAGTGATCCAAGATATTTTAAAATTCAGGGCAAAAAAAAGAAGCAAAAAATCCTACCATCATCATCACTACCCTCATCTCAGGCAAAATTAAGATTTAAGATATGGTACACCAAAAAAATGAAAAAGTTTTAAGTGGAAGCAATTGCTACTCCAGGTTATCCTCTGAAATATTTGTATTGTTCATTTCATGAATTAATAAATTCCACAACATTTTAGCAGTCCCTAGAGTCATAACTGAACTGTTTTGAAAGGATTACTTTCAGTAGACATTTGCAAAGACCAATCACCCCAGGTACAGTGGAGGAAAGCCAAACACAAAGTTTATTTGCCATCCAATAAACAGTTCTTGCAGAGGAACTACATATAGTAGCTCTTGGATAAAGAAGGTACTTTCATTTTTAATGCGGTTTGGTTTTTTTTCTAAACAGATGACAAAGCCAAACAAAAGCATGTATAGATACAGTTTTGTGTCTACTGGCCTACTCACACCACCTATTTTGAATGATGACTTTTTATAAAACTTTAGGGTCACACATCTAGAAACTGCTGCTTTTCTGAATTCTCACTTTGCTTTCACCTTCCTACAATTCTAGATTACTCTTTCTCCTTCCTAACCTTGCATCAGCAGACAATAAGAACCACTGATTGTTGACAGAGTTGTTATCATGACTTAATGCTTTCTTCAGGCACATATCTTTTTCACCATTCCACTTATGCAGAAGATGAATACTGGAATGGGTATGTGATCAACACAGATTCCTTATTCAGATCATGAAATGTAAACTAAATGTACACCTTCAGAAGAAAGTAAGCACATCTACTCAACAACTTCAGAACTGATCCACAGACTCCAAACTGACCAAAGTTCTGATCCATATCTCCATCTCTATGTATCTCCCCTATCAATATGCTTTTTCTTAAGGCTTACTTTCATCAACAGAACACTTTAACTGTGCAGTGAAGAGTTATTAGATCACATGTGTAATTCTCTAGGGCACTGCACACAAGAATTAACATTTGAAGCAACAGTTGTTGGGTAGATGTCTAGAGACAGGGTGGTTGAAAGGAGTATCATGATTAATCAGTTCTAGAGGGGTGTGGTAGAATCTTTCTTTGAACCATTCAGCTCCAATTACTTGATTCATTTTAAACCAAAGGTCTCAAGCTGGGTGGTAAAAGTAGTTCCTTCATATCTGGTGAGAAGAAGAATCAGAATTTGTTATGACATTCCAGATTTTCACACAACCTGTACTATTCGTAATTTAGGATAAAAGTTTCTTTCAGGTTGGTGATACTCTTCCATATGTGCTGTTTTACGGTTCTTGCTTCCTGTCTTATCAATATTTAACACTGAAAGAAAAAGTTACTAAAAAACAACACTAATTTTATTAGCAGATCATATTAATAACCAATAAAGTTGATTTCAGCTTCATCTAGATAAAATGTAATCAAACTGGGCTTTTTTCAAAACTAAAATAGCTATAAGAGTTTGCATTCATGCACCAAATCTAACAGTGTTTTCACTGGGGAAACAGACATAACAAGAGAAGGAAACCTTGAAACGGGATGAGATACTTTCTTAATATTACATCTGAAAGGTTTTATTGTGGCTCTGACATGGAATTAGATCAAGCAACTTAAACTCACCATCTAGGAAATTTCCTGCTCTGGTTAGACTGTAACTTCCATTTACCATCTAGTGAAGTTTTATCATTTTACAGTGAGAATGCAGTTCCTTGAAGGTTAATAATACACCAGTGCTCTCCCAGACTTTTCTCTTGTCATCAAAAATTTGTATAAATGCTGGGAAAAGACTTCTGGAGCACTTCAACAAAATGAGCATTGGTAAATACTTTCAGGAACACATTTTGGGAGCTAAGATGACACTAAAACATGGCAAGAGAATTGAGAAAAATAAAATTCAAAATGTAACTACAATAACTTAGTCACTGACTGTAATGATGCTAAATGGAATCTTACACTGCACTGTGGTCATGAGACCACTGGTTTGATGTGTGAAACAAACATACAGAATCATATTTTGCTCAGCTTACTCAGTTGACATTCACAAACTCTTCCCAATGTAGTAAAAAGAAGACTTTTGCCCAACTTCCCAGGCCAGACAGAAAACCAGCTACATTTTTTCCTCACTGGAAGACCGTGGTTTTGAAGAGAATGGAAATTACCATGCAATCCCATTTATTATTCCAGGTACAGGAAAAAAAAACTCAAAAGGTGTTATTCAATGAAAATATTTCTCTCAACTGATACAAAGTACTTTCATAGCTTCTACTTAAGTATATCCACTTAAAGAGCACTTAAAGCTCATTGAATAACATTACATTGAAGGCACTGATCTGTGCTTCATCAGTACTGGGGAAGAGGAGGGAAATCAGAGACGTTAATTTTTTATAAGGTCACCAACATTTTCATCATTGATAGTACCAGATATTACAAAGTATTTTAAAATCTACATGTGAAAATAAGTCAGCTCCCACAATTGGGTCCAAATTCAAAGTATTAGCCATATTGCCTCAGGTGAAAAAAAATCTGTATCTCAAAATCTTAGCAATACTGGGATTAGAAAAGAGACACTTCAGTATTCCCATGAACTCTGGAAACTTCCCCACATAGCTGGAGTTTAACAGATTTTCCAGCAAAGTGCAAGACCTATTTACTCAAAAGCTTTTGACTACTATTACCAGTCTGTTTGGGCTTTTTTTGTATTAATAATTATTTATTCTATAAGAGGGAAATGATAGCAAATATGAACCTGTAAATAAATAAACACAAAATATAAAAGGATAATTAAGATAATATGCAGAGCAATTTATTTTGATTACACCAAACACGATCTTAATAGCATATCTTATTTAGTTAACTGGCACATATGGAATTTTCTGAGCTGAAGACTTTTCTGCTAGGAATCAGCTTTTCCACTACATAACTTCTAGGATTGTTTGAGCTTCAGATTATAATTTGATAGCTAAATCAAAAAATCCCATAATCAATACCTTATATTGGTATGATTCCGTCCTGGTTTCATCTGGGAGAGAACACTATACCAGCTACTAGGAAGAAAATCAAGTCTATCCCAGACAAATCCAGAACACATTTTTAAATATGCTTGAAGACTACAGCATTTTTGGAACTCAGTAATAATGGGGAAATTTAGAACACATTCAGTTAAAAAAAGGAATGGGTGTGTTCTAATTCTGAAAGTTACTTACAGAAATCCTTTTACTTCCACAGGATGAGATCAGCATATTGCTCATTGATGCAGTCACTTATCTCTTGTTCAGTTTTCAAATTAAAAAAATCAACACAAATCACAAATAACTATTTCATGCAACAGATTTTATGTGAGGGGCCTTATATGCCCAGTTTGCTTATGCACGTTTATTTTCTCTAGGTGAAATTGTTCCACTCTCTCCACAATTTTTTCAGAGAGGCTTGGATAATTTTATTCCAGAAAAACAAATTCTTCATGTCATTAAATTCTCATATCACAGAGATGCCAATACCCTACACTTTTCCTTTTGAAGGAATAAATGAAAGGAATTAGTAGTTGTCTTGCTTATGTAACTTCACTCTATGAAAACCCAGGTAACATTCTTACTACTTTGAAATTTTCTCAGTGTAAATTTGCTCAGCATTGGGGTTTGTTTTTTTTCTTTTCAGTAATTCACACTAGAATTTTGTGAAAATAGAAAAGTGTCAACACTTTCTTGCACTAGGCTAAGAGGCTGCTCAGACAAACAAATTAGTACACCTTGCATTATCAGTCTTTTAGTCAGTTGAATACTCTACATGGTCAGTGATCACAAAAACCACATACCCAAGGTCTTCTCAAACATAACCTAGGTTTCATTGTATCCCAGAAGCCAAATCCCCAGAATAAGCAAATTTGCAAGCATATAATGCTTGGTTTCATTTTTCCCAACTCTGATGGAATAGGCCTCAAAAGGAGTAATTAAAAGACAGATGTAATCCCATTTCCTTCAAACCATGTGAACCATCAAGTTACTTAGTTAGTCCCCTAAAATTGATTAGGATGGCTAAAATATATGATGAATTTTGTTTAAAATAAAATTTGCATTCAGGAGAATGATTCAAAGTACTTTACCTGTCAGTGTCATTATCTCCAGCCTTCTCTGCTAGAAAAAGAAAATCTATCACACCATGCTCACAAGTACAAAGAAGATAAAGTGATACTGAGAAATTTGTATTTTTTTATCTTTGTCAACCATTTCTGATTTCATAAATTCTGTATGCTTAACTTTTCAAATACATGCTGGGCATTATAAAACATTCAGACAAGTCATTATAAGTTCTGTTTTATCCTGTTCTGTAGTCAAAAATAGAGGTTCCTCAACATTTTAAAATATATTTTCTTAACCTTATAAGGTATCATATTCAGACTGAAACCCATCAGACATATAGTCTGAAAGGGATAAGAACCCTGTGTATAATCTATGTTACAGCTCATGAATACCTGCTTGAGACACTTCTTTTCTTCCTCAATCTTTCAGGTAGTACAGCATTTACAGTCAAAGTATCATGAGGAGAAGGCAGGAAAGGGAAATTCTGTCAAGGCTGAAAAAACAAAGCTATTCTGGCTTTAGCCTTTCACCCTCTGTAGCAGTTAGTATGCAGAATGGATACTAAATGTAAAATATACCAAAAAAGAACATCATGAAATCCCAACTGCGTTGTCAAACTCCTAGGAAATGGATGTATATACATGGTTAAATTTTTATGAGAGCTCCACATTTCTGAAAATACTATATATTTACGGAATATGCCACAAACAATTATTATAAATTTTGATTCTATAGACCACAAAGTCTTATTTGCTCAAGATGAGGCAAGGCCTGCACAAAACGAAAATCAAATATACATATAAAAAGATAAATAATGTATCAACTAGAGTTGCTTGTGGAGAATATTTAACCAAGGTTGTCTTCTGTTTAAACAGAAAGAGAAAACCCGCATGAAACATAAAATCCAGCAAAATCAAAACACTGCTTTTTCTTTCAAAACTAAGTATTTTCCTTGGAAATTCAATTAAACATTCGATCCTAATCCCTTCCAGAGGAAAAATAACTTCTCACTTTTTGTAAATGAAAAAACACCTTAATCAATGACGGTGGAATCAATTGTTTCCTCAGCAAGTTTGCAAACACCTGAGTGGTGCAGTTGACACACCTGAAGGATGGAATGCAATTTAGAGGGACCTGGACAAGCTGCAGAAGTGAGTCCATGGGAACCTCATGACGTTCAACAGGAGCAAGTGCAAGGTCCTACACTTGGATTGGGTCAACCCCCAGTACCAATACAGGCCAGGGAATGAAGGAATAGAGAGCAGACCTGGGGAGAAGCAACTGGGGGTACTAACAATTGAGAAGCTGGATAAAACCTCACAATGTTCACTTGCAGCCCAGAGAGCCAACGTGTCCTGGGCTGCACCAAAGGCAGTGAGGTCAGAAGGGCAAGGGAGGGAATTCTGCCCCTCTGCTCCACTCTTGTGAGACCCTCCTGGAATATCGTGTTCATCTCTGGAGTTCTAAGTACAGAAAGGACATGGACCTGTGAGAAGCAAGTTAGAGAAGGGCCACAAGAGTGATCTAGGGGATGAAACACCTCTTCCATGAGGCTTTCCTGAGGGAGTTGGAGGTTGTTCAGCCTGAAGAAGAGAAAGCTCCAGGGAGATCTTATTGTGATCTTTCAATACTTGCAGGGGACCTATAAGAAAGATGGAGAAAAAATTTTTATCAGGGCCTGCTGCAACAGGACAAGGGATAATTGTTTAAACTGAAGGAAGATCAATTTAGATTACATATAAGGAAAAATTTGTTTATAATGAGGGTGGTAAAACATAGAAGCAGGTTGTCCAGAGAGCTCTTTGATGCCTCATCTCTTGAAATATTCAAGGTCAGGTTGGACAGAGCTATGAGCAACCTGATCTAGTGGAAGGTGTCCCTGCCAATTGCAGGGGATTTGGACTAGAAAACCATGATAGGCCTCTTCCAACTCAAACAATTTTATGGTTCAAATTACCCACAAGCCAAACAACTAATCTTCAAACTACTTGCCAACCCTGTCTGTTATGGGAAGTTCCAGGAACTGGGCAACTCAGTCTTCTCTTCCCTCCTTCTTTCCTCCTGAAGCAGAGCTCATGTCTCACATGCCTCATGGCAGCCTTTATGCATGCACCAGTCACCATCCGATCTCACATTTGGTCTCCTCCATAGCAAGGAAGAGAGTGTTTGTATACAACACACATGTGAGCTTATATGCATCCTTGAACACAGAAGTTTTATGTGGCATTTCTATGCCCATTATTTTCACAAATAAAAGCTTCTGAAATATTTGTTACAGCATTGTGATTAAGAATGATGCAATTGGTGTTCCCTTGCTCTCACACTTGAAAATATGAGATAAATAAAATCACATCAACTTCCATAACTTTTATAGACTGATATTAAAAAAGTAGTTGTAAGAAGAGCAATAACTACTGAAAATAGGCCAAGCTCTTCAAAGGACTGATATCTTAAGAAATCAGCAAAATTTTGCCTTTTTGCTGCCTGTGCTCAAAACCAAGTGTAATTGTTTTCCAGCTTAAAAATCCTGCTTAAAGTCTACAAAAAAATTCAAATACTAGAAAATTTATTTGCTTAAAGAAACAAAGAAAAAATGACAGAAGTAGTCAAGTTCAGTTGAACTGTGAAATATGACAGTGCTAAAGTTTGAAGACATTTGTCTTTAAACTGTAGTTTTCTTCCAAATAACATGTAGCCTAACCTGCCAAAATTAAAGGTTTGTCAGATGTTAGTTCACTTGCTGTAATACAAGAAAAGGTCAGAAAGCAAACTGAAAAAAGAGTCTAGACAGCTTTAACCTCAAGGCTTTACTTTATTCCAACAGACAGGGTTATCAGTCATATTATTTCCCATAAAAATAAAAAGAACCAATAAACAGAAAAAAAATCATAAGATTTAACATTCAAGGATATGACAAGAGGCTACTATTCTGATTTTGTACCCTGTTTTAAATCATGTGAAGCAAAATATCATTCACCTTACTTGAACACTCAGATAGCATTTTCAGCTTCTAAAATACCCTGTGATGGTTTAACTCACTGTGAATTTCTCAGTTATTTTAGCACACAGAAGTAAGATGGGGGAAAACGACAAACAAACTCTCAAAAATTGTTTGTACAAAAACCCAAACCGACAAAAATCTTGAGAGCCCACTTGAAGTGATTTACCAGTTGTAATTTATCTGCACGTGATTTGTTAGTTTAAGCTAACCATTGTTTTATCCACATTCAGGATAATTCCATATAGTTATACAGATATTTTCCACAACAATGACAAAAAGAATAGCAGCTATGATTGGAATTGTGCAAGTCCTCTTTGAAAAAGAATGAACAAACTATATTGTTTGTACCACAATTATTACTTGCAGTTAAAATTTGAAGAATCATTTAGATTAACAGAAACCTGGGAAAAAGTAAATTAAATTTTTTGCAAAACAAGATTGGAATAAGAGCATTAATTGTTATAAAGCACTGTGATACTAAATTTCCTATTCGGTCAAAATAGATAATTTCAAATAACCTCAGAAAATAACGAAAACTCCTCCATGGAGGTAACTGCACATGTTTCCAGAGTTAAGACAGAATTACCATTACATACATCAAAATCTACATAAACAGGAAATATTGTAGAAAAAAATTAAAAAGGGCAAACACACATAAAAAATAACTGAGTTGTAGCTTTCCCCCAACACACATCCTTCATTTTGCTCTGAAAAATCAACCACTTGCAAAAACTGTTTATTTTAGACTTTGGTCATTTTGATGAGTTGGAGCATTTTTATTCTAAAATTGACTATAAAATCATATTACCTTTGACATAAGAAATCTTGAAGCCCTAGAAAGGCACAGCTTAATGCTTTTCAGTAATTTTACGTTTAGGAAAAAACAACCCCTCTGTTATTCCCATACTCTTCACAAACTTATTATGAAGAATAAAGTTCGCCAATATCCCCAAGGCAATGACTTTCCTGTGTATTCAAGTGTCCCATATTAACTCTCACTTTTCAAAAACTAATACTGACAGAAATAGCCCAACAGACTTTGTGCTGCTACATGTAAAATAAACCAATCAACCAAACAAACAAACTCCATCTACTTTTTCAATTTTCATCTTTTACATGGAGACTGAACAAAATAACCAACCTGATTATTGGAAGTGTTTAAATTTTTTGAAACACAAATAATCATACTGCTGTTCTAGAAACTATTGCTAATGTAGAAATTGAACAGGAAGGCTACCAGAAGCACTCTGTTTAAATGAATTCTACTCTGGTTATATCCACACCTCCTCTTCATCCAATTCTGTATAAACAAAATTGAAATAACTAGTAAAATTTAAAAACTTGTCTATTAGATCTTCTTCATTTAATATTCATTGGGAAATGTTCACCATACAGACACACACGTTTTTTCAAAAATATTTCTTTTATTTTTTTATTTTTCAGTGTTAAGTATGTTGACAAACTTGTATTCTGCTCTGGAAAGCTGTTCTAGAACATTTTAATTAAATTTTGTTCTATTTTCCTAATGCCACTTAACTTATGTGCCCTCATATCACTGTTCTGTGTCAAGGAAGGAAAATAAGCCAAGGAGGGGGAATATGTGATTTGTTCATGATCCCACAAAAGTCACTAAGTAGATTGAAACAAGGTTTTCTCATATCAGCTTCCAGTCTCTTAAACGTGTTATTTTGCTGAATAATTTAAAGTCACTGTTTTGAATCATGCAGTACTCTTCAACTGAAGAAACCACTTGTATTCCATGTCATATTACAATGAAGAAAGATTATTTTTTCCCAGAGGGAAAAAAAAAAATATTTTAAAAGCTTCTATGTAATTTATGTTTTCACTTCAGAAAAAGGTAAAACACCCATTTGCACCCTTTCACCTTTCAGCAATTCCCACTTCCTATAACTGCCATCTGTTTCCTAGTCTTCTACATAAATATGTGAGGTTTTTCAGTCGGTAATAAAAGTTCTCCTTGCATGCCACCTGACAGTAGCTTTCAGATAATTAAATGATTTCTATATGAATGCTGAATAAAAATGAATTATTTAATGGGAAAAAATGCTGAGAGCCAACTGAATCTTTTGAGAAATATCACAGCCTACAGGAAGGGGAGCAGAGACAGTGCAAATCTTAAAAGCAATAGAGAATGAGCCAGCCAAGCCATAAATCCTACTACAGGTCTAAGGAAGCACGTTCTGCAGCAGAATGCTGTTGGGGAGATTAATGTGACGTATATTCTGCCCTGTAGCTGCCAGTTCTTCCTCAGTTCAGCCAGTTTCCCTTGAGGGAGCCAGTACTATCTGGAACATCATTTCCAGTCCCCACCTGCACAGTAGCTCTTGCTAGAGACTCTCAAACTGAAAAACAAACAAACTGAAAACCAAAAAACTCCCCACCAACCTAAAAACCCTACCAGCCCTCAAAGGAAACTCACAAATGGACACCCACAGCCCATTAAAAAATACCTCCTGTAGCCATGAAAAGCAGCACCCTCACAAGTGATACCCATAGGATATTTTGAATTTATTTTTCCTTACTCAGTTTTTCAGGGATTTTTCATTGGTTATGGGGTTTTTTGCTGGTTTGTTTTTTGAAGGTTTTTTTTTGTCATGGTGACCTGGGGGTATTGGGGAGCTTCTCATTGTTTGGGGGTGTTTTTTGTAATTAACAATCACATAACAAAATTTAAGTGTTTCATTTTATATGGAATTGAGAAACTGGACATGACAATCCAGACAAGCCTATAGTCAATTTGTCTGGTTATCACCAGAGACTAACCCAAGGATTTCCTACTGGCTGGCATCTCCAAAAGTGTTTTGCATTGTTGATCACAATGTGCTCTAGGATGATCCTGCTTGAACAGGGAGGTTGGATCAGATGATCCACAGCGGTGTCTTCCAACATTTCCCATTCTGTGATCACAACCAACAAAGTGAGGGTTTATCATAATACAGTAATTACTGGAATGAGATCACACCGATTGAAAATAATGCCTGAAAAAGTCAAGGAGACAAATATAATTTCAAGTTCCACATTCATAAAAAACATATTAAATTTGTATTGATATTCAATGCCCTTTGATAAAGTTTTCTTTTCCTTCTGCTCTACAAACAAACAAAAAAAGGTGAGGGAATTGGGAAAGGCTCTTTATTTATTATGGTTTACTGTTGCTTTGCACATGAGCTTTCTGTTGTTTCAAGAGGCTGTTGGCAGAGCAGCATACCTCGACACTGCCTTTATCACAGTGTGAAAAACACCAGATGTACAAAATTAACGTTCAAGTTAATCAAAATATTGCTTGACAAAGCAAATAATTGAATTGCACTTTCAATGCACTGTGGTAGACAATAATTAACATGCAGCATCTCCAACATCTGGATACAACTTTCAATTTCCGTTTTAACATCATAGAATGCTGTCTACACATTTTTTAATGGTACCCCTGATAATAATATATTCTGTTTTTAATCATATTCCACGTTGCAGGAAATGAAGCTTGCAATTTTCCCAGGTGCTTATCAAATTACTACTGCAAGCTAATTCTCATCCCCCAAGTTAAGAGTTTCAACACTGTGCACATTAACAGCATGCTTATGTTCTTCCTGTACAACAGAAGGTAAGTTAATATGTGCTTCAATTATATCCAGTTTGTGCATTTATAGCACCCTGTGGGCAGCACTAAGAAGGCTGTAAATGTACTTATTCTGCTTCTTTAATGCTCTACTGTATTATAGGGAAGAGGGAGGGAGAAGGGGAGAGAGACAACTGCATCACTTTATCAAGAGAATCGATAAGGAACTCAATTTCACTGTATTGATTCAAGAGGGCTGCTAAGGTACAGCTCTCATTTTACTTGTTATGAAAAAGCTTGCCCAAGCTTGACTTTTATATAAATTTCCCTCTTCTTTACATGTGCGCATGAGCACACGCATTAGGTCTGTGTTTATCAGCTTTAATAAAGTGCACGTGAAGCACATTTTCAAGTATTGCAAACATTTTATCTTAAATTAAAATTGAAGATTTATTGCATGATTGCCTCTGCTAACTGTGCTATTGACTAACTGAAAAGTGTCTTAAAAGAAGGCATTTATTTTTTTTCCTAACTTTTTTATTTGATAGCAGGCCAGCCTGAGGTTTCATAAAATAGTTGAATACTAGCACTCAGGCAATTCGGTTTTTTTCCTTCCTATTTTTAATGCAGTGTTCACTTACCTATAGAGGGTTAAGCAAGGGCACACCCTGTATTTTTTTTTTTTTTTTAATGGCAACTACTTTCCCACTTGTTCTTCATGGAAATTTTCCAGAAACAAAAAACAATGTGGAAAAATAAATGTTTAAAACTGTCATAGAATTTTTTGGAAGGAATATAAACCTCTCCTGCATTAGGGAGCATGAAAGATGTATTTCCTGCAGCTAGAAAATAAAAACCTTGAGAAAGCTTATATACAAAGTTCTAAAATGAACAGTTTTGGAAAATATTTCCTTTCAATTTGCACTCAAATAGTTTTAGCTATTTAAAATTTCAAAGTGAAAAATTTTATTTTATGACTACTAATATTTAGATTTCACTACACAACTGTTAGATTTTGGTAACATGATACTTCCAAAACCCCAAATCAAAATTAAAAAAAAAAAAAAAAAAAAACCAAAAAACCCGACCAACAAAATCAACCTAAAACCAAAACCATGGTTCTGCAAAAGTTTAATCCACATGAATGTGTCAGGTTCAACTGAGAGAACTATATAACAACCAAATCTTTTTCCATAAAAGGTATAATTTGAGAGGTGATCTTATTGGGGTGCAAATTATATACACAACACTAACCATTCCTTCTCAAGTATGTTTTCTTGCAAAAATTACACACACATAAAGTGCATCTTTTCATTTATCATATTCATTGCTAATATGTGAGCAACCCTCATCAGCAACAATCAAATCAACACTATTTTCAATTTTGTGTGCCTCAGAGAATGTGGCCCTTGTGTGTTTGTGTGTGACATAAATTTGACCAAAAGGACACGGAATTGCTTTTGTGTGCTCATTTCTCCTTCAGGAGTCCTCAGGCTTGGCGTCTAAATGTCTACAGAAATCTAGTATGCATTTTTACTGCATCACTACATAAATTTATTATGATTATTTTAAATCAAGTTTTCTTTTCAACATTCTAATTTCTCAAGCTTATGATATTGATGTTCTATGCAATGACTGCAGATGTTCTGAAGCACTGTTGAAGCAAACATTAGGTAAATATGTATTGGACTTTCTGCTAGAAACTGGTTATGTGCATCCTCAAGTCAACCATAAACGAGAAAACCCCAGTTTATACTTTTTAGGGCAAAGATAGAGAAGGAAAATCTCAAGACTTCCCTCTGTGACAGACCGAAATTCCTCAATTTCACTAGCTTTCTCTCTAATTTCCTGACAATTTCCAACTCACCTTTGCAGAAGATACCATAAGTTGCTTCACAAATATGTACAGAACGCTACAGGTCAAAAAAAAAAAAATCTTTTTTCCCCTCTGATTTTATGCTGTTAATTCTAACAGTCTTCTAAAGATAAGTTTGACACTAATCAATAGTTCTTAAAACCAGGTATGGTCAAAACACAGAGTGCATATTCCTACACACGCCATTTGAATTCCATTTCTGATATCCTTGCTGAATGTTAATACAGAAGGTTTTGCAAAATTATGGTTAAATTAAAATCAATTAAATGATCAGTTAAAGTCAAAGAATGTGAAGTACCAGTATTGATATCATTCCCCTTTAGATAAATCAAATTCCAAAGTCTAACACATATATATGGTTCATGTTCAATCCAAAAAGGTTCACTAGCCCTTAACTTAGCAAATTTAGAAGAATCAAATATATTTAAGCAGCACAATTGGCAAAAATGAATTTTAAAAACTTTAACAAATATGTTGATTTTTATAATTTTTTACTTGGCCAAGAGTCTCAAAGTAATTTTTAGCTATTAAGAGAGGGCATGAGAATTATATTGTTTGTTTTTCACTCTTCAATATTTTTTATATATATCTCATTTATGTGTTTAAGGAACTGGATTTATCCCATGGGATGCATTGTCACAAAAGTAAATATTCAAATTAAGTAGTGTGGAGGGAAAATAAGGGTAATATTCTCACATTCTATTTTCAGTCACTTACTAATTTTAATAAATAATTTTTAAGCCAACCTAATTGAATTTATATTATACTTACAGAACCAATGGAGAAAACTAAGAAACCTGAATAACTTCTTAGAGGATGAAACAGTCCTCATTTAGACTAGCCCCTGAACAACTGTTTTTCTCTAATAATTCTCTACAGAGAAATCAGTTGCACTATTCTTCTTTAAAGAAGTCCCAGTTTTAAATCATCACCTTGAGTTCTGTATATGACACTCTTGAAAGGAAGGGAAAGAAAGAAAAAAAGAAGAAAAAACCCCAAACACATTGTGATTACTTTTCTGCTATCTCCTTTGGGGAAGCTTTCTTGCAACCAACCATCAGCCTGGATGATGCAGGCAGCCAATAGATCACAACCAAAGAGCTGGCTGGCAGTCTTTGTTGAATACATCTGCCTCCATCCCCTGTTTTGGGATTCTTGGCACAAACTGTCCTAACAGACTCCAGTCTGTGGGGACCAAAGACACCAGGTACAGGGTTCAGTGACATCCATTAGTTTGGGAGAACCTGCGCTCTGGCATATCAGCTGGCAGAGTTCTCTCCTTACCCAAACTTTAGGTTCAGAAATACAGAACATAAAATAAACAAACAAACAAAAGCCCACTGGGTTTTTTTTTAATTAATTAGTAAAATATGTTCAATTTTGCTGCCAAAACAGTTTCACAAAGTAAGGTTCAATTACTTAATATTTCAGTAACAGAGAAAAAAGGAGAGAGAAGATAACAGAAGTTTTACTATATGTAAAAGAATGGTAGACCACCTCCTGTTAGGTATTGCATTTCAATGTTCACTAACAGGATTAAGAAATTCCCATCATTAATCCACTGTGCATGCTCTGCAGTTGCTCTTTGAGCAGATCAGATCTTATTAGAATGGCAGCATAGTACTTGGAAGAAATATAAAAAACACAATATCTTATAAACTCTGAACAGGTCTTTCAGGAATGTTCTTGGACATAATTATACAGTCTATCAGTCTATCTATGTTCATCCAGAATCTATTATCTTAAAAATATGACCTATTTATCATAGAAGGATCTCTACAAAAGCTTTTATATAGATATATGCTGTTCTGAATTCTCTTGGAATGTTTTCTTGTGCAAAACCTGAAAAATTAAACTGTGATTAAATGCAATCTTTTTCTTTGTTCTAAAACTGGTGATAAAGAGATGTTATCTAATTCATGATGAAAGGATATGTACCAGTGGGATACGTGATTACAACTACCACAATGAACCTCAGGGTGTGTCTGTGTGTGTAAAAGCATGCAAATATATATGTATACACACACACCCACAGAAATGTTTATGCATATAGACATACTCAGATACCATTTCTCATGTACTAGTTTATGCAATAATACCTCAGTGCATCCATCCAAGCAATACCCTGTCTATACAATCACTTTTTTTTTTATTACTTGTCTTTTTAATACTTAAGAAAACACAGGTGGGACAGACAACAGCCTAACACTTTTAGATAGTTACCTTATGCCTGTGTTTACCATATAAACAAATACACTCCGCACATATACCTTCAAGGTATCATCACAACGTTCTTGACATGATGGGTCCCTGAGCCTGTCAAACCTTGATACTTCATTCTACATATTTTTCTCATAAGAAAGAATCTCAGAAGGCTATGTGAACTCAAAGATTTTTTTTTCCTTTTTATTTGTAATTAGGAGAAAACTCCAAAGAGACTTTTTTCTTTCAGTCTGTCTTTCCTTCAGATCTGCAAGAGAATTTCCTTCAGATCTGCTCAATACAGCAGCTGTGCAATTTTTTCATAGGTTGCAATAAACTTCACAGTCATATATGCCTGTCTAGAAAGACAGAGTTTGCAGTCTGTCACCTTGAAGGATAGATACATGACTTTCCCTTGCCCAATCTCTGCTGTTCTGCAGGCTTCCAGCTCACCCATGTACCTGCTCAGTTCCTTATTCCACAACATGCTGAAAGACTGTCCCTTCTGAGTGAGTTTTCAAGAACAAATTCTTTCTGTTTCCCTCCTTGGGGTTCCATGTGTCCTAGAGGACAGCAGTCTAGTCGGACCAAGCCAACAGGCCCCTCTTCTGCTGGTACCCAAAGGGGCACAATGCAAATGACAAACAACACAAATAATGAAGTACTGTTCACCTCAGAGAGCAATGTGTCAAAATTAGCTGTATCAATATCTATTTCAAAATTAATAAGTGAAGGGTAATTCCCACAGCACTTATACACTGAACAGAATATTTTAATGTTCCCTTGCACAAGGGACATTTGGCACAAAGTAATTGATTTACCACTGACAGGTACTTAGGTGTTTATATGCCAGAGAGTCTTTTGGAATATTTGGTTTTTAACAAAACTTCACTTGACTAAAGCACTGCAAAAACATGATCTCACCACCCTTGTTCAATCATTGCTTTTATTAACACGGGAATGACTTTCCTTTTTTTCCTATTTCTTTTCTCATTTACTCTGGATTTCTGTTTTCAAGAGTTAGTAAAAGGGGCAGGTCAGCATTCAATATTTCAGCCTCATTTTAAGACATTCTGGTAGATCTCAGCTGGTCCCTGTCAGAACTGAAACCAGTGCCACAAACGCCTTATGTCTTAACAGACTGATGGACAACAACACCAGCCAGATCCTCTGTGGTGGAGGAAGGAATGAATACTGCATATGGGAGCAGTCAAAACCTTTTATAAGAAGAAGATTATAAAAGGTGAATGGTGAATGATCACAGCCCTGAGCAGTGGTGCCTCCCTTCTCCTCTGAAAATGTTTAGCCAAGATGCTTTCTAACTAATGGTTCTTGATGTCACACCTTTTGCAACACCAAGGATATCTTTCATATCTTCTTAACTGCTACCACTGTGTCTTGTGTCACGTTCCCGTCTTGGACCACCATTTCAGTCCTAGCATCTCGTACTTCCATTACATGACTGAATAAATGACTGAGAAACAAGCTTTGCAGAATCCACGTTGCCACTACAACTTGCCCCATTTTTCCATTAACACTCTTTATGCTTCGCCTACAGAAAAATTGATCTGCAACACAGATGTAGCAGTGGTAGAGTTCTCACAGTAATATAAATAGTTAACTTTTTGCAGTTGTGTTAATCAAAATCTTCAAAATTGTATTTTCAGTTGTCCTTATAACAGTATGCCATACGATATAATGAAGGGAGCAGAAGATTTTTTTATACCAATGTGGGTATAATTTTGAAGAATAAGTAAAGAGATATTTTACCAGCATGACAGTTAAACTATTAAGAAGTCGTAGAATAATGTTCCTTTCTCTCTCTTTTCCTTTGTACTGTGGATATTCAAGATAAGGAAAAATGATGCATTTTAATGCTTTATGAAGTACTTTGAAAGTAGAATAAAAAATAATTGTAAATGGTCTGTTAAATTTATATTTCTAGGGTTTTCTTTTAAATTAAGATCATTAGAACTTTGCTAAGTTCATCATTTTTCCTTGTAACATTAGGGTTATTAAGTGTATCATTTTTCACCGGTATATATGGCACAAAGCCAAATCATAAGGCAAGCCAAATGGAACACGCAGGGAGAGAGAAGGGGGTGACATACTAAGAGAGGTATTTCTTAATAAGAGAAACCTAGCAAAAAAGGTATCAAATTTGTCAGCAGAACTGCAGATACGACTCTATCAATAATCCATGGCACTTTTGTATTTCCCAACTGAGTCTATTATACAGCTTTGGATGACAGCCTGCTTCAACTTCATCATGCAATCCACTGGGACAGAAACTCATAACTGGCTTTCAACATAGATCCTTCATATAAAGGGTAATAACTGCAGCCAGTCAGTGTGGTAAGATTATCAGAGACTGCAGCAATGAACTGCAAAATGTGGGAAAGACAGTCTGACAGAAACCTGACAAAATAACTTCAGCAGG
The DNA here is from genome assembly GCA_013396875.1 of Vireo altiloquus. Lineage (NCBI taxonomy): Eukaryota > Metazoa > Chordata > Aves > Passeriformes > Vireonidae > Vireo > Vireo altiloquus. The sequence continues at coordinate 509,770 of VZRF01004264.1, forward strand.
ATAACTCCTTAAAACATCAAGGAGAGAAGTAAGGTACCAGAAAGATGCCCCACAGAACCTTCTTTAACACCATTCAGCTGATGCTTTTTAATTAAAATTATCTGGACCTATCTTCAGACATTAGGGAAGATGAATAATTAACCAGAAACTTAAGCTACTTCAAGAAAACCGATAAAGATGCTACAGGTTTTATCTGTACTGATGAACGTTATTGATGTTCTTGCAAGTCCACTGATTTTCAGCAGAAGGATTCAATAGGACTGTCATAGCGACATAATAGTATTATCTAACAATGTATTATCTAATAAGGTTTTTATCTAATAATGTATTTATGTAATGTACATAAATGAAACTTAATTTGGCCTATTAAATTGTCAAAGGCATAAGTTTCAAAATTTTCAACATGACTTCTTGAGGATCCACTATCCAATTTTCAGAGGTTCAATATAAACTTCTCTCTGCTCAGAGACAACTTCAGTTGTCGATCTCCAAAATTTACACAAAACTTTATTCTGTTTTTTAATGTGATATGGGCTGGCTTTCACATCAGAGAGGAAATTCAAGGGCTCAAGCTTCTGCAAACGATTGCCCCTCAATATCAAAGCCCTTTAAGAGTACACTTGTGGTGGCACTCATCTGGTGGCTGGTCACCAGGGCTGTTCCCCAGGGCTCAGTATTGAGGCAAATTCTGTTTAATATCTTCATCAATGATATGGACAAGGGGATTGAGTGCACCCTCAGCCAGTTCACAGAGGACACCAAGATGGGCTGATGGATTGTTGACCTCCTGGAGGGCAGGAAAGTTCTACAGAGGTATCTGGTCAGGCTGGTTTGATGGGTCGAGGCCAATTGTAAGAGGTTCAACACGACAAAGTGCCCTTGGGTCCCAAAACCACAAATGCAATGATCTTCATGCAGCCCCATTCAATCCCCATCACATCATTTTGCAAGGCAACAACAGAGAACTTTCCTAATGCTGTTGTGTCACCAGCTAACAAGTATAAAGCCTCATTCCAGCCACTCTAATTTCTCTGTGGCTTTTATTTAATGGTTTTGTGAGGAAAAATGTTAGTTTTGAGAAGACAGTAAAGAAATATTACTTTTACTGGGCATCTGTTATTTTTCATTCAGAAAAACCTAGCAAGATAAGTTATTTGGAGTCATTTTGACATCGATCAGAGAATTTCATTTTTTAATTGGATCAAGTTTGTTTTACTGGTGCCGCTCATTAGGGCATGGTACTAAAAATATCAAGGTTGTGAATTCGATCTCTGTGTAGGCCATTCACTTAAGAGTGGGACTTGATGATCCTTGTGGGTCCCTTCCAACTCAGAATACTTCTACAGAACAATTGACTCAGTAATCTTGGATATATGGTTTATGATTGCACCCTAGAAGTGTCCATTTCTTTCCCTTGACTATAAAAAGACTTAATAATGATGACTGAAATCTTGAGGATCAGTTGAATTCTGCTGAGATGTCTTCATATTTTGATAGAAAGAAAGTATTACAAATTTTTCCAACAAGATATTTGCGGTTTCCAGTGTTTGCCTCATCCTTCTACAAAGAATGAAAATGTCAAAACATGCTGCAACATGAAATACCTTTATTTTACTTGTCATACTTATTACTAAAAGAGGAGACTCAGAAATCTCTGTCTACTGTCGGAAGAATAAGGTACGATCACCCAAGTTTAAAGACCATAATGAGGGCTCCAATAGGAAATAACTGGAAGTGCATGACAGCTATTGGAGTGCACAGGCACTGTGCTAAATTGCCAGGCATTTCTACTGAAGCCTACTGCAATATATTAACCCTTCTTCATGCTTCTAGCAGCAAACAACAAGCACAAGGTAGGCATACTTCATGTTAAACCTTCAGCTAGAGAAAATTATGTAAGATAACTTTTCAGCCCACTACAGCAATGAAGAAATAGTCCCATTTGTCTAATAAACCCTCCTGTGCCTCTTTCCTTTCCGCTGTGACCTTTTCTTAACTGTTCTCTTATGCCTTACTCAGAACAAAACACCATGTTCACATTTGAGTAAGCTGTTTTGTTTCTGAATCAATCCCCTATATACTAAACTCAGGAAGTTATTCTGATACCTTTCTGTGTCAGATCACAAAAACCTTTTTATATTTTTACAGAGATGTTACAAAAATAAAATTATTTTGGATTCAAATGTAGCAAACAATCTTAGCTGGTTTGAAATTTTGAATTTGCTAATTTTGTTAGAAATTAGCAAATGTTCAAATGCAATATGATGAGTATTCTTCCAAAAAACAAATAATAAAAAAAAAGAGTAACTCACCGCTGTGCAATATCTAAGAAGACATAACTACTTATAGAGAGAGTGAGAGAAAAAGCTATATAGTCACAGATTATTACAGAGGTTTCTGTTACATATTGCATAACTGTGTTAGCCTTCATTCTCCACTGAGGCATTAATTCTCTTCCATGGAAACCTTAAAATTAAGTTATGTTCTGAGCCAGAGTGAAAAACAAGCTTATTAAAATTCTCCATTGGAGGAAAACCCTGGAATCCTTTCACCGAGGTAGGTCAATGGTTTTACTGAATCAAAAATCTCAAAAACTCCAGGGTTTCGGCTCCTGGCAGCAACCTTCTCCCTGATTATCACGAGCTTACGGATACTTGAATGCATGATGTTAAATAACGTGATTTAGTATAGAAAGAACTCAGCACTTTTCCGAACAGCTAAGGTAAAAGTAAATCAAATTTACCCTGTTTCCAGAGGAATTTTACTAGAATTTATTTGCTCCATTTTTTTAATGACAAATCAAAGAAATTAAATTGAAATTGCCCGGATTTCTTCCATCAGCTCTTTCTCAAAAGAACATCGCTACCACGACTTCTGGCACATATCAGGCATGTTGCATGGTCTTTCAAATGAAGCTTGACATGGTTTAAGGAATTACTACTACCTATATGAGACAGGAGACTTTAAAATAAGCACAAATTAATTAATAAGGTAATTATTCATAAAATCATTGAAATATGGGCTGCAACAGACATCATTTAGTTCAATTTCCCATTCAAAGTATGACTACTATCAATACTAAAAAGATCAGTTTTCATTTGAATTGTTTCTCAGTGTTAGAGATGTGAATCTTTTAAATCATTAAATCTTAATAAGGAAACAATCATGGACTTCAGCTTTTCACATATCAGCAGCATTCTCAAACCACTTTTTCTGGCGTTATCCTCTCAGGGACAAAACACAAGCGCCACTATTGCTGGCAAATATTAATTCCTTTCTAAAAATGCACACATTACAAAACATGGCATTAAAAATATATGAAACATCATTTAATGTATGCTTATATGCAGCACAAATTCTTTCTTATTAAAATAATAAAAGATAAGCTAAAGACTGTTGTGCTGTATTTATGTTTATTGTAAAGGTATTCTGTATTTCAGAAGGTGCAGTTGTTGCCACGGAAACTAATTTTTAGTCTATTGCAGAGTAAATAATTCCATAAATCTCACTTCATATCCAGTTCACAGGTATGATTTCCTTTTATTATTGGGATGGGAGAGGAGAAAGGGATAAATTTTTCTTCCCTAGGTATCTTCTTTATGTTTTTAGTTTTTCAGTTTGTCTAGCAACGTCTTTTAGAAAAACAGAAGTAATTAAGAAGAGAGGAACCCAGATCCTCCAGAAGTCCTTGTCTGAACAAATAAATGTTTCATGAACTTATGGAAAATAATTTATTTTTCAGAACTTCCTTGATTCCATAGGTAGATCACAAATAAAAGACTTACTAAATGTATTTCTCAGTAGGTTGAGAAGCTGAGATAATTATTTTTGTAAAATGGTTTAAAACACTGTAACTAAAGGTGTTGTATAAGCTCAAAGTACTACCACTATGCTGATCATTGCTGCCATTTATTACTGTGCTGGGATCAGTGAAGCTCACTTTTATAGAAAAGTTTTCACATGAATTTCACTCTTTCCTAGGACCTGCATATCATATATCACACTCCAGTATTTTAATGTTTTAGCTTTCATCCAGACTGTAGGCTTGTACTTAGTAAAAGGGCCTGTGAATGTTTCTTTGATATCCAGAGGTGTTTACTATGAGAATGTTATTGGTGCAATTGCACTAGGAACTCCATCTCTTTATTGTTTTACATCTTTATATGCTATTGTGTTATTATCTGTGCAACACCATATATATTATCCATGTATCTAACAGAAAAATTACCTTTCTTTTGTGCTCAGTTTTCTTCCAGAACTGAGATTTTCACATTACCCTTTGCCACCTATCTTCTGCAACATCCATGCAGAGCCAGAAAACAGAAATCTCAATTCTACCAATAGGACTAAAGCGCACTGGAGCTAACAGTCAGCTAAAGCTGTGAAGGAAAACTTAGGCAGGGCCAGAAGAGGAATCTCAGCTTCAGAGCCTACCTCCTCTGTTTAACAATTTTTCCTGGCAAGACTTGACCACCACACTAACAGGGAAGGAGGCTGTCCAACAGTGTCAGCTCTGAGTGTTGAACATGACCATGTCCAGCAACATTATTTATGGGGTTCACCACTGAGCCCATCACACACTTCTTGCAGTAGAGGCACATTTGAACTGAACACTGAGGAAAGGGATGACTGTAAGGAAGAGAGGAGAAGAGGTTAAGAAGTTTCTGACAACTCAAAGGGAAAGAGGAAGGGGGGAAGATAGGGAAGTTCTGGTGATAGGGAGAACTGGTGTCACTGCATCTGCCAGGAATACGAGAGATACAAAAGAGGAAACATCAAGTGGTGCTGCTGGCAATGGATCCTTCACCAGCCCCAGCAGCATTTGTCTGTCTACATCAAGTCTGATGGCCTTTCCTGGAGCACTGACATAACAAAAACAGGCAGCAGGGCCAAGGCCATTCTGCTGTCCCCAGGGTTCTGCTGCCTTGGAGAGCTATCTACCTTAGCCGTGATGAGAGCCAGGCCAAGCTTAACAACAGCGAAGCTGCAGCCAAGACAATTTTATGCAGTTATATCAACATTAGAATCATAGAATATCCTGAGCTGGAAGGGACCACAAGGATCATAGAAGTCCAATTGCTGGCCCTGCACAGTACAGCCCCAAGAATCACATCATCCGCACTGTTGTAGGCAGATACTACAGATTTGATAAAAGGACTACCAAATATCTATGAATATCAGAAAGGCCTCCATAAGGAGTCAGACAGAGATATCACTTTAAACACAAACAAAAGTAGCTAGTGGATATAAAACTGTATAACTGTATTTTTTCAAAAGACTGCTCTCTCTCAGCTCAAATGAGCATAGCAATGCCTCTAAATTCATCTTATAAGTGATACGAGAAAGTATTTTCAGGTTTGGATTGAATTTCAGGTTTGAATTTCTTTATTTTGATTTCTTCTAGATCTATCTCTGCCTTCTGTTTTCATGTGTTCTGTACTCAAGCAAAAATTAATTTTAATTTCAATGGGAAGTGCAAGTGCTTAGACTTTAGGCAGATCATACATGCACTTGAGTCTGACAAGTGCCTTAACTACTTACTTTTGATAACTATGTTTCAAACAAAAGCAAGGCTAAAATGTCATTTTTGAGATATCTCCAATGGCTGCATTAAATCACACTGCTCAGTTCAGCATTTCCAAGCAATATTATTGTCCTTATACAGAATTTATAGTCTTGTGAGGAATAATCAGGAAAAAGGAAGATTAGCATCATCATGTTTTCTGACTTGTTACGTATTTCGCCATACACTAATTCCATAGAAAGCATATTTCCTTTTTTTGATGCCAGCAAAGAATTCCTCATGCACTTAATCTGAAAACCTGGGCATTCTGGGAATGTCTTGTTTGTTTAGCCCTGAGGTTCTGAATGTTTTGGGTAAATAGCAAAGGAATCCAAATGCAGCATTTGGTTTCAAGGAAATACAAGAAAGAAAATGTTCACACAAGGAGATTTTATATCAAAGTAATTTCTATTCTTACAAGTCTTCAGACTAACATCGACATTTCAGAGCTTGCCAAACATACACACCCCTGAGCAAAAGAACTATCACACAACTGCAAAGCTGCTACAGCTGATATCCATCAATAATCTGCAGATTCTTAAGGTATCTCCTGTTTCTGTCTGTTTGCTATCCTGCTCCATGCTCTACACTTTTCAAAAACTAGGGTGTTTAATATTAATGCTGTTTTAATGAATGTACATTTGTGAAGAAAGCATTGGACTGAATCATATAGCTCATAAAGATTTATATAACATGATGCAGTATAACTTAAACTAAATCACCCAAAAGGATGTGAGCAAATTAAAAGGTATTTTAGAACTCCCTAGCCCTTTTCTTAAATTAGGCTTCACACTTAAAGGCATCCAAAATCACGAGATTCAAGAAAATGTTTCTTTCATGTCTGTTTTAAGACTGCAGAGGCCTGTAAAAATACTACTTAATTTGACAGATTTTCTAAGACATCATTTCAGTTACTCAAACATTCATGCAAAAATGTCAAAATGAGTGAATTTCTTGATATGTACAAAGTATAAGGTGTAAAAAGAAAATCAGAATTGCAATCAGATGGCACAAACATTTTTATACCTGTCTCTGTAAACTAGAGAAATTTGATTTTGGCATGCACTCAAGCATCTGATATCTTGAAAACTTCAGAATAATACATGCCCATTTCCACACAATAGTTTTACTGACATGGGGGAAGAGACGAAATCTGGTTTACCTATATTTTCTACTATTTAAAATGCACCACTGTGTTCAGGTTACTGAACTAAAATGTCATATATTAAATTATATTGTATCTGCACTGATTTTGGTTTGTTGTTTTGGGAGGATTTGTTTGTTTGGTTTTAAATTCAAGATTTTTTTGTTGGAGAGAAATGTTAATTCACTGTAATATTCTTCACTCACCTTTCATACAGTTATTCAGCAGCAGTTGAAAAACTGTTCACAAAGGAATTAAATAATAAGAATCTACTTCATACTGACAACAGAAAACACACTAGCACTTGATATCTGGTCTTTATTGTAGGTAGCAGTTTTGTGGGAAAATAAACAAAGGGCAAGAAGGCCGTGATTGAAGGAAAGGAAGCATTTACTGAGATAGGTAACATTTAGAGCATTTAGAGAGGTTTATTTCCCCTGGAAATGACATGCTTTGTATATGGCTTTTATAGACTTCCCCGAAAAGTCCATAAAACAATATAGTTTAAATTATGGGTCATTATTGTTTAATTTTGCACATAGATAATCTAAATGTCTAAAGCATGTTTGCACTGGTTTTTGTTCAAGAAATTCTGATCAATGACATTGATTTTGAGGACACAATATGTCAGTGTTAAACTAAAATCTCCTTCTTAATGCACAGTTACAATGCACATTAAATAAATAAACCCAGAACACAGTACCTCTCATAACTTCATTGCCTCAATTAATCAAACAGTTCAATGTCTCTAATTAACATTAGTGTACTATCTGGTTTTAGGACAGGGTAATCATTTTGAGCTGACTCACACACTGCACACAGGAGCACAGGTTTAATGCTGATCCCACTTTAAAACTCCTCCTTTTTTTGTCAAAGTTTAAAAGTTGTATTATGATCCCTATGTTATTGTATTTTGTTTTAATTTAATTTTATTTTTACCTGTATTGTCCTTGCTCAGCTCTAAAGCGGGTTCTTACTTCTGCCTAGATTCAGACTCTAACATTCCCTTCCAGGGCCCTGTTCAGCCGAAAGACAAGGGCCCATAAAATATTTTTGTCTGTGTGAAGCAAAAGAACAAAACAGAGAGAGAATTTTGGGAAGTTGTTATATAAAGTCATGGTACATAAAATCTAAGAGACAACTATTAGTGTTACTATAAAGAGAAATAAGTGTTAAGGAGTTATTCAATATTGATGATGCAATTTTGTTTGTACTCATAATCACTTTTCTGTCTTTTTGTGGTCTCGGTCAGAAAGCAGGATATTTTGATTGATAAAAAATTTTCTACTGTCTTTTTAATAACTGATTTTGTGGCTAATCAAAATAATAAATGTATAAGTCAATACTCTGGTCAACATTCCCTGCAATGGGAATCATTCTGCTTCCAAAACACCAGCTGGGGTTTTTTTTTCAAACCTTCAGCAAAAAGAAGATCTAGAAGTAAGCCTTATGGGAAATATTATTATTTTTGTTTGCACTCTGCCTGCAGTTCATTCCTGGGACACGTCCAAGACATGGGAAAAGAAACAGCATCTCAGAGAAAGAAGGAATACGCAAAACTACAAAGACTTCTCTAGGGATGTCGTCCCTCTGGTCTACTGGTTTATAGATTTATGTACAGAACTGTCACTCTCCTAACTGAACTGATAGATTTTCCTTTTATGCCTGAACACTGAACAGAGATAAAGAGTCAGGGCAATACATATCTTTATTCCTTCAAATATACTGTTCTTTTTCAACACATTTGGGAAGGAGAGTTCACCAAACCCCCAGATACAATTGTGCTAAAGCAGAATCACCTTGGAATCCATCTATTTATAATATACCACTTTTGTCACATTTATTTAAAGTGACAAAATTATACACAATATGGAATCACTGTGATTTGCATCACTATTTTTTTAAAATTCTGCTACCGATGCATGCTTCCAAAAGCTGGCACAAGGGAGCCTTCTGACTTCCAAATTTTTGTTATTCCTCCGTAGCTGTGATACAGCAATTCCCCATTCTACACAGTTTACTGTTCATGAATAGCTTGTTGTGTACTCCTTCCGTCTTCCTTCCCACTGCCCCGCACTTACTAGGGCTTCAGTGATTTTAATTATTGATTTAGCCACCCAAAATACAAAGCCCTAGTGCCCGATAAAAACATGGTAACTGAGTTAGTCTTTCTGGAAAAGCTACATAGATGACATACGAGATAACAGCCCAGGTTTGCCTGTAATGCTGCTTTATCTGCCTATTTATCTACTTCCACAACTCCAGTTGTGATGCTTTTATACAGATATTGGTAAAATGTTTCAAACAAATGACTGTCTGAAACATGAGGTATTTTTCATGACTTCTCTGTTTGGTCTGTGTTTTGCTTTCACATGTGTGTCACTCACTACTCCAAAACACATCATATTTAGTTAGCTAATGGTTTAAAACACTTCGCCCCCAGACAGACTTGGACAGAAGCTTCAGAAAATTTCCATGAATTTATATTTTCACTTCCCTGAGTACTATGGTTTGACAACTTTTACCTCCATTCAATCAACTTTTATTAGTTGCTATCATACAGGCTTAACTTCATCTCAGTAGCTGCAATATTCATAGGAGACAGTACTGAAGTGAACTGCAAATGCATCAAGATTTATAAGTGCTTATAGAACTTTTCCTGGATTCTTATTAGATTGACTGGCAATTGCTAGGGGAATGACTAAGCCTATGTTTTTCTGTTTCCTCCTGCTGAAGCTCTTACATTCTCACTCAATTGTCTTATCTTAGAACAGGGTGGCTGCTCTAAAATAGAGACAATATTCCATGTTTGTAACTTTCTTCCATCAGATAATTGAATTATAGTATGGATTTCATTAGTGTGTGTTGGAGTCAGGAAAAGCTTGGGAACTTTTCCTGCTCCTCTGAGTGTTTGTTTTACCCTCAGAGCTCCACAAAAAAGGCTTGGCCTGTGAACCAAGCTCGTGGGAGCATTTACCCCCACTTCTGGGTGAGCTGAGAACACCAAAGAAATGAGGAGATGGTTGTTTAGTGTACCACAGAATGTGTAGTTGCAATTTTAAGGTTTTGCTATGTGTATTATATGGAGCCAACATGGAGATTCTAGGGTGTCAGCTCCTTCTTCTTCTTCTTCTTCTCTCTTCTCCTTCTCTTCCTTTTTCCCTCTGGCATGAGTTCCTGTGACTTGTTAATTGGTAGATAGAATTCAATGTAGAGGAGACGTCAATAAGGTTGATATTCACTGGTTTTGGGAACAAAATAAGATACGTAAAGTTTCCTAACTGGTTGATAATAGATATAAAAGCTACCTGCTTTGGGTAGCCATTGCCATTCTGTCCTCGTGTTCCTGGAGGTCACAGCACAGTCTGTGCCTCTGAAACTTTGGTAAGAACAAGAAATAAACAAGCTTTGAAACAGCAGAAAGAAGCCTCATCTCATCTTTTCGGGACATGGGACACTGAAACAAGGAACACAGCCGGGCCAGATGTCAGGGTGCAAAGAAGAACACCTCCCCCTCTGACAAGTGTGAGCCAAAGGAGTCCTGAGTAGCATGAGTGCATTCATTAAAGTTTGTGCCGGTTTTGACTGAGATTGGGTCATTTTCCTCAGAGTAGCTGGTATAGGGCGGTTCTTTGGGTTTGTGCTGAAAACAGTGGATTTGTGCTGAACACATCAGTGTTTCACTTACTGCTGGGCAGTGTTTACAAAGGATCAAGGCATCTTCTGCTCCTCATAGTGCTCCACCAACGAGGGGGCTGGGGGGGCTCATGAAGTTGGAAGAGGATATAGCTGGGTCAGCTGTTCCCAAGTGACCAAAGGGACATTCCATTCCATAGGACATCATACTGGGTATATAAAGCTGAAGGAGAAGAAGGAAGGGAGCAACATTCGGGGTGGTAATCACAGTTACATGTGATGAAGCCCTGATTTTCTGGACTGGCTGAACAGCTGCCTGCCCATTGGAAATGGTGAATGAATTCTTTGTTTTGCTTTGCTTTTACTCTTATGGTTCCCTCTCCCTTCCCAAAACTGGGGAATCTGTTAGCAACTGTGGGATTTTTAGCTGCCAGCTGGAGTAAAACAACAACAAAGTCCTACTAATTTATGGTTCCCTTTCTAAAGTCCCTGGACAAACTGCACTATATATGAATAATTAAAGTTATAGCACAATATGTTTTGACTTGAAAATAGAGTACTTGAGGGGAACTGTAAAAGAGATATTCTGAGCTCTATCTGACCACTCTCTACTGTCTTTCTGGGAGACAGTATAATCAGTTGACAGCTTCTTGGTGCATCTGATGCTGTATTATATCTGAATAACCACGTCCATAATGCATCTTTGCCAAACAGTAGTGCAGAAGTTTTCAGTAGTACAGAAACACTTTGAGATTAGTAGAAACTTCAGAAGACATTTACCAGACAATTCACAGATTACAATAGTCTACTTAATACTTACAAATATTGTCATTAAATTATTTTCACCTTGGGAATCTGTTGATAACCTTTAGATTAAAAAGTGTAAGACACACTAGTGAGTACAGCCAAAGGGTACACATCGTACCTGTAAAAATGAAGCCCAGAGACAGCTGAAACTGTGGCTGGGATATGCAACAGCCTCTACCATGCCAGGTCCATGGCTGTGGTTGCCAGCCTTTGCTGCTTCCCAGTGATCTGATGGCATGTTTCAGTGCTTCTAATGGCACTTTTTGGCTTCAGGTTGAACCCTTACATTCTCAGTTCCCTGTATGTAGTGCTGATCTCCAGAAGATTGCAAGGTACTTGTTTCCTTTACCTACTCCATCCTGCAAAACCCTTCCCAGGACCTTATAGTGATAACTTTTGTACTTTTACCAAGTAATATTACAAGAGACTCTCAATTCTTTTGTGCTTCAGATACTGCATCAAAGGAGACTGCCTGGCTTTTTAATGCTTACCACACTTCTATTCTCTGTAGGGAACAAGTCACAGTCACACAGGAGCGATAACTTCTAATCCACTGAAGTAGATGTAATTTCTATTTTCCTCAAAACTTCTACTTATCTATTTCACACAACTTCAGAGGTGACCCAATGTCTCAAGTTTTAATTTTTACTAGTTTATAGCAACTGCAAGGTTCTTTTAAAATTAGAACCGCTAAAGCGTTTACCTACATTAAAAACAAATTATAGACATCTAAAAATTATACATGCTGCCAGTCAGACACCCCAGTGATAGGTAAGAATCACTACCCAAAAGAGCTTACTTCATGTACTGACTTTCATTCGTTTTGTTTGTAGATATATTTCCCTTTTTGCGATCTAAATAATGCTCATGTACCTGGAATCAAGCAATAATATATGTTGCAAAACATAACTGGAATTTATCTGGTCCAACCACCTAGTTATTTAGACAAAGCAGGTTTAACTTCATATCTAAAGGCTGCTCAGAGTTCTATCTAGTCAGTCTTTCAAAATATCCAAGGACGGAGAACTCACAGCCTCTCTCGGAAATAACTGAGCTCATCATCCAAATTCAAAATTCAGTCTAAGAAAAAAGTTTCAGAAGAATATTGAGTGATTATACTCTATTCAATTTTTTCAGTCAAAACCATGTGATGACCCTGGATATATTTTCATAAAAGAATAAATAAAACACTGTCATAGGGTAAAAAAGGCCAGATTTCAGATGAGGAAGAAAGGTTCACAAATCACTGGAAATGGACTAATTTCAAAGATATTAAAAGGTATTAAATACAGAACAAGATATTCTCTGGCATAGCAGACAACCCAACACACATGGGGTAAATGGAGACTGGGAAAAGCATATATTTGCAAAATAATGGATCATTTTAGGTTAAGACCAAAATGTTACAGTCAATCTGCTTTCTTCCACATCTTGTGCTGGGGCTGAATATGTCAACAAGATCACACAACTTTTAACCCTCAGGCTGTCATCTGGAAATATTTATTAAGCCAGCAAATATTAAAGCAATAACCACAGATTTAGAGCCAAAATTATATTCCTTTATCTACAGAAATGAATGAAGGATAAGACCACCCAGCATTACACTTGCCAATGTAATTTGAAGAGTAGGAAGAAAAAGAAGATGAAGCTTCTTTCCACCTCACAGTTTTACACTTTTTGCATGAGAACCATGGTCTAATGAACTCTGATACAGTGAGTCTTATTACATTTTAGTGCCAATAAAAAATATCAGTTGATTCAGTAGCTGACAGCACACAATTAAATTCCTACCTATAAGTAACTTCTCTAAAAACTTCCCTGTAAGCAGAGGAAAATGATTTCACCACTACAAGAAAAAAAATCTAATTTTCCCTTCTAATTTCCTGACAGTATTAGAGGAAAGTATTTACAATGCAGCAATACAGTTCTGCAGAATTAGAAGGAAAAAAGAGCTGTTGCTGCTGAACTTTAAGATCATACATCCAGTAAAAACCTCTTTAAAAATAGCAAGCAGCATAAATGAGATCACAGATATAGATAGAATGAGTTGCAAATTAATTTTGTAAATCTCTAAACATAACTTGAATGAGTATGCAGTTTCATTCATCAGATAAACTTATGTAATATCTTGTTTTCTAAGTGGTCTATAAAACAAATGTCTGACCACAGTATCTAAAAATAACAAAACCAGAAGACAGTTGTTTACTAGCAAGAAAAAGTACCAATTTGTACAGTATTGCATATTTAGCTGGTCATAATTCATCTGCAGAGGAAACTCATCTGTATGACATATTTTTAACATACCTTTTTATTAACAAGCCCCTCTCTCCACTCTGGGGAGCTAACAGGCCTGTTTATGTGTTTCATGTGCTTCCATGAAGGCAAACAAATAAATAGGTTGCATTTTTTAACTATGAATATCTTACAAAATAATTAACAGGGAGATATTACTTATAAAGCTTGGCTATAAATCTTAATTATGATTTCTATTGTATAAACTTCATAGATACCTTTCACAAGATACTAAGCTGGGCATAGTGATGTTTTCAATTCCCTCTATCCTATCCAATTTCTAAATTTTGTTCATTAGCCTCCTGGAAGAGCCACTGACCATTTTCAGTATATAAAAACATCTATAAAGGATACCAAAAAAGGTGTAGATGCATTTTAATATCTGTAGATGAAGGAGAGTACTTCAAAATGATATTACTCGTTAAGAATTAATAAAGCTATTCCACATTCAAAGGACAATGTAGTTATCTGCATTACTTACTGGCTGAATTAGACACCTTGCTGCATGTTTATTTTATTAAAAAGTTAAAGGAATAGAAAATAAGTAGTCCAAGCAAATTCACTTTTTAAGAACCTGAAATTACAGTCACAAAGGAAAATGAAACAAATTTGAAGTAATTTGAATTAGGGAAGAAATATATGATTGATTTATTACAAGAGAAAATAGCATGCACAAACCTGGGCAATGAAAGTGTTTATGTACTTAAGATGTGCACACGAGAAATATTTCTATAAGAAATATTATTTTAATAATAATATAAACAGATTAAAGTTTATTGGAATTTAGAATAGGCTGATGCTATTTGGGTTACTCTTACAACGATGTAGAGGTGGAATCAGTTCTAGGATGTTTGTAAGATTTAAAATATTTATTTTTCTTTTTTATGGAAGAAAAGTATTTTAGAAAGGAAAAAGTATATTATTTATACCACTAGAGTAGATTATGGCAGAAAATGCATTTGAATGAGCTATGGAACAGTTGAAATAATATTGAGAAATGAACAGAAAATTTCTTTTTGATCAGTAATGATATTAATAACAGTTGTGATACCACAAAAAAGCTGCAAACTCTTCTGGGTAGCCATGTGGAATAAAAGGTATAGTATTTACTATCTGAACCAAAGAGTGTTATATTTATCACTGAATAAAACGCTATATTGTCTTCGTTTGACAGACAGGTGTCTGCTAAGGAAGGCAGGAGCCTCCCTTGGAAAGGAAGATGCAACCTCTTTCCCTCCAAACTTTTATAATTTTTAAATTAAGGGGCTTTCAGGCAAAGATATGAGGAATAGGAATAAAAATTCTTTGCTAACATATATATAACACACGGCACACAAGCAGCAGCAGTACCTGTGGCAGCGATCCCAGCAGAGCAGGGCCTGCTGCCAGCAGCTCTCGGCGCTTTCAGCCCTTCCCCTGCGCTGAGGGACGCTCACGGCCGCCAGGGGGCGCTGCCGGCTCCCGCGGGGCGGGGCGGGTGCGATGTTCCCCCCCGCCGGCAGGGGGCGCTGCGGAGCGAGCTCAGCCGTCAGGCGGTGATGGCGGAGGGGAAGGTGCTGTACAAACCCCTGGGGCAGGGCCCTCGGGAACAGCGGGCTGGAACAGCAGGGACGGACCCAAATCCCAGGGTGTAGATGAGGTGTGTCAAACTCTGGAGCTGCAGCAGGACCCCGGGAAGTCTCTGCAGGCACGGGTGCGGCACTACAGTGTAGTTAAAGCTCTCAGCAGCAGCGGCAGGGAAACGGCGGGGGCCCGGCAGCCTCGGCCCGGCTCCCAACGGGGCAGGGAAAGGCGGGCTGGGGATCCCGGGGTCCCCTGAGGCACCTGAGCAGATGGTGAGAAAAGTCCCTTTCTGGTGAGGTAAGGTGTTAAAATAGGGTCCCAGTGCAGCAGCCGCTCCAGAGAGCAGGTTCCACTCACGATAGAAGGAAGGCAGGAGACGGCAGGAGCCAGCACAGGTGACGAATTTCCTCCACCACGAGAGCCCTTTTTGCCAGTTCAAATCTCGCGGCATCATCCCTTACATGAGAAAACCCCAGGTAAAAGGGGGCAGCCTCCCCTTGTGGCCAGGTCTTTTGTCTCTTCCAAGCACCCACTAACTTGTTTTCCAGCAACAGGTATGGGGAAAACTCTCCAAGGGAAAAAAGAAATCAAAAGGGGTACTCCTAAAATCCCAGCATATGTCAAGAAGCAAATGCAAAGAGCCTTGATTTGTCAAACATTTGATTTGCTGTGTCATTCATAAAGAGTGACAAATAAATAAACCTTTTTGAGGCATGGTCCTCTGATTTTGAGGCATGGTCCTCTTTCCTGTACCCTTAGAGCTTCTGGATTATTTGGTAAGTCCCACCCTTTCCCCACACATACACAATCATTTCTGAGAATCTTAAGCAGAAAGAAATAACATCTGCCCAAAATGACCAGGCAGGGAAAGGTATTATTCAATTTCCTGAAACCTCATCTTCTGTGATAAAGCTCTGATTACTGAGCAGTGCTGGTCAGAGTGTAAGTGACACAATGGCACAACAGGGCTTCTGTTAAAAAAATGTGTTTACAGAAGGTCTAAAAGCAGAAATACTTCAGGAAGTCAGTCCCATTTCCCACCAGCGTGCCATCCAGGCTCAAAAGGTTCCAAGGCAGGAGAGCCCATCACAGTCCAGCCTAGGAAGGGAGAGTTTCAGAGCTGCAAACCCTCATGTACCCCAGCAACTGAAGCTCTCCATTCCCCTCGACAGTGACTTGTTCACATAACTTTGACAATAGCATCTTCCCCCTCTCCAAAGGCAGAAGAAAGAGAACATCAAACCTTGAAAAAGTACGTGATGGATTTGAAGTTAAAACTGACACCATTCATTTGGTTAGTCAAATTTTTATTACTCGTTGGGGTAGATCCCAACAAGTGCTAACTTTATGCTAAAATATCTCTGTAATACAGTTAAACTAAAAAACCTGTCCATTGACTTTGACAGAGTTTCCAGAATTCAAAAATGTTACTGAAATATTCTTTTGAAAGAACTATTCTAAAAGCCCAAAGTCTGAGAGAACTGTAATATGTTAACCATGAACAAAAGAAGGAACTCTGAAAGTAGAAGGTACTGGTAGTCATCAGTTCTTTTGCAGTTAAACACATTCTCTACACTGGAGGAGTCAAAATTCAAAATAATGAAGCTTATGGTGACCGTAACAAAAGAGAAACTATTAAGACACAAAAGTCAGAATGTTACAATTTGCAATTTTATTTGTAAATTATCCTCAATGCTACATAACTGACTTACTTGGAAAGCTACACATAATTAATATTTCCCGGTACTCTGTTTAGCACCTTTTCTCTTGCCAACTTGTCAGGAATTTATGTAGGGAGCATTCAATAATGATAAAAGTGATGCTTTGCATAAAATTCGTATGCTACAAAGAGAGAGTTCTGATTTGACCCTCCTCCCCCTTCTTCAGTATTTTGTATTCTTTTATCTCTTTTCTATTTCTCTCTGTGATCAGCATTTTATCTTTCTGTCAGATGACTTTTAGAGGATGCAAAAACTTTTTTTCTGAGTAGCAGACTGAAAATGACTGAGACCTTCCTCAACTAAGCACGTATTTAGATGCTGGAATCTTGTGAACATTATCCTTATCGGATTTGCTTGTCAGATATTATCCTCATCAAACACATGCTCTCTCACAGAGTTAATCCTCTGTAACTCACTGAAGAGTTTAGTCCATATATTTTGAACTGGTTTCTCTCATATTTAAAGAAAGAGGGAAAACAAGGAAGAGATTTCCTACTGCTCATCTCTTCCCCCCCAGTACTTCTGTCTTCTATTCCATCAGTTTTAGATGAAAAGGATCCCTAGGTTGTTGATTTAATCTATTTTATAGAAATGTGTGTATTGTGAGGACATACTGAGCCTAGCTGGGACAGAGTTAACTTTCTTCATAGCAGTTTGTGTGGTGCTGGTTTAGATTTATGGCCAAAATGAGACAAAGATAGAAAACCTGTTTAGCTATTGCTAAACAGCATTTGCACAGCACCAAGATCCTCAATGCTTCAGTCTGCCCTACCACAGTGAATAGGTTGGGGCTCATGCAGGAGGTTGCAAGGGAACATAGGACACAAACTAATCATAGAAGCTACTTGTCATATAATGGCGGGTTTAGCAATAAAAGGGAAAAGAGGGAAGTATAGAGAGGTTAGCCACCTTTTGCCTAGGAACAGGCTAGGCATTGGCCTGCCTTTGGGAAATGGTGAGTGATTGCATGTATTGGTTTTGTTTTCTTTCTTTCTTCTTCCACTTCACTTATCCATTTATTATATTTTTATCTCATCTCCTGTGTTTTCTTGATTTTACTCTTCTTTCCCTCTTTCCTGTCCCACTGAGGATGGGGGAGTGACTTGTGTGGTGCTGAGCTGCCCACCTGTGACAAGCCACAACAAGGGGACTGGGGAAAGAAGGCTGGTTGAGATCTGGAGATTCCCTCCATTTAAGGGTATAGGAAAAGGAAAGTATTTAAATGTATAATTAAAGGAAGCAAACAACAACTATTTCAGTACAATATGACTGAAACATCTCATTTCAGTCCAGCCTGCAACAGAACTAGTTTTCTTGTTGAACTCTGTCTGGCAGAAATACATTAAGGAACATCATTGACCCTATGGTCATACATACTTTGTTCTTTTCTCTTTTATCTACAGAAAATAATAACGTGTAATGCTAATGAATAAAAAATTCAGGCCTTTCATTGCTTAAATTTTCTTTTGTATGTTAAAAATGGTACCGTGGAGTGACAGCTCCATGGGAATTTATGCTGTATCCTGAAGTCATTTTCATAACCAACAATTTAAAAAGAACAGAACTTATAATGGCAGATTTGATTAGTATTTTATTAATTTAACAAGGTGAATTAGCAGATGATATGCAGTCTTCCTGACTGTGTTCTATGAACATGTCAATACTATTCCAAGTTTCCTACATTGCACATGCAAAATTCATTTCTGTAAGCAGTCACCAGCATGCACGTGAATCACCATGTTCCTCTGGGGGGCTCTCCTAGTAGTATTCTCATCTCACGTGGCCAAGGAGGCCAATGGCATCCTGGCCTGTACCAAAAAATTGGGTGGCCAGTAGGAGCAGGGCAGAGACCATCCCCCTGTACTTGATACTGCTGGGGTCACACTTCAGATCTTGTGTTCAGTGTTGGGCCCCTCACTGCAAGGAAGTATTTAGGATGCTGGAGTGTGTCCAGAGAAGGGCAGTGGAGTCGGTAAAGGGTCTGGAGCACAGTGTATACAAGCTGAGGAAGCTGGGGTTGTTCAGCCTGGAGAAAAGGAGGCTCAGGGGGCACCTTCTTGTTTTCTACAACTGCCTGAAAGGAGAGTGTAGCCAGGTGGGGCCATCACCTCACTGCCTGGGAGGTGATACCTCTTCTCCCAGGTTACAAGTGATGGGATGAAAGAAAATAATCTCAGGTTGTACCAGAGGAGGTGATGCCTTCAATGGCTACCTGGAAACAGAGACTAGACAGGAATAGGAGACTAAAGGAGGTATTTATCTGAAAGGCTTCAGAGGTACACTCTGGGGTCCAGAGGCTCCTTCCTCAGTAGATCTCAAGATGGACAACAGGTCACAAGTTCTTCACCCTTTTATAGGCTTGGTTCATTTTCATATCAGCATAAATTCACCAATTAAAACTTTAGCTAATGATGTAATTTCTCTAAGTTTACTGCCCCTCCCCTCCCCCCCAAGATGAAGGTTTACACTTTTTGGGCCTAGGACGGTCTGGGTGTACTTGGAGAGCAAGTTAGAGAGGCTTTGTTATGTCTATCTTAGTATAAGAGAACAGCTCTTAACAAGCTACAGGAAACTTCAGAGTTACACTAGCAGTACAGGATTTGAAAAATATAAAAGTTAAAACCTAAAGCACCAGAGGTTCAGACAAAATTAGGATTAATTTTGTCACTGAAAGTGTGGTCAGGCTGCCCAGGGAAGTGGTAAAATCACCATCCCTGCAAGTGCTCCAAAGGCAATTGGATATGGCACTTGGGGACGTGGTTTTGTGGTGAACAGCACACGCAGCAGTGCTGGGTTAACAGTTTGGCTCGATGATCTGAGATGTCTTTTCCAAACTTAGTAATTCTATGATTCTGTGATTTTACTCATTTTGACAAAAGCTCCTCTCCTTCATGCTATGGACATTCAAACAAAAAATCCTCTTCTAGGAGCTGTATTTGGTAGACTCTATACAGGTTGAAGTCTCTATAAATAGATTTTTTTAAACAGCTATTACTCAATTTCTGTATTTTCTATATTAACAACTCTGCAACAAGGTGGATTGTATCTCTTTCCCACAGTGCTCAATTTCTAGCAGCAGCTAAATACCTAGTTATTGTTTTGTTTTCAAGATCTTAAAGCACATATCAAATGTTCATTGGTAACACAATTTCCCCCCCTCGCATTCCTGTCTCAGTGCATTAATATATGCATATTAATTTGGATATACAGATAATATAGTATGTTGATTTGGGTAATTTACGTGTATTAATACACATATTACTATTTCTACTGAAAGCTACACTATAACATAATACAAAAGCAGTTGTCTTCATAAAAAAAAAACTGAAAAAAAAAAAGGCTGAGGGTCATTGACATTGTGATCTGCACTTCCAGGGTAAATATTAATTTGTAACAGACAGTTTTACAAGAACTTCAGGGGAAAAAAAAAAAAAAGAGAGAGAGAAAAAAAATCCAAGATCCAAGACCCATCTTACTCTTAAGGAGCAGCAGGTCTCATGAGACAGTGGTGATATGGTCATTACATGTGATATGGTCATTACAAGCAATAAAAGTACTACATGTGGATTTTTGTACAATATAAAGTAAACATCATTAATAAATGTTTATAATGCTGGATATTAGCTCACTCATATGAGTATTTCCTTAAATTCAGGGTAGTTACTTTCTGAAATGACTTTTGCCTATAAAAAAGCATTTGTGGGTTCTAGATTCCAGAGAAGACCTAGGGCTATCATGTCCTCTCCTCCCATCTCTTATTTTCTGTTCCCACTCTTCGAACTGTATTTCATTCTTTCAGATGTTTCAGGACTATTTTGTTTTAAGTGACCTAATTTTCACTTTTTTTTTCATCATATGGAATTAGATGGTTTGCAATTACATATACTGGAAGAGATCTAATTCTGAAGACAAGTCATCTGTAAAATAAACTTTTATACTTCCTCTATACAAAACAAATTTAGTTAATGAAGATATCAATAGACAAAACTTTTAAAACAGGTCAGATGTCGACCCTCAGGGCTCATACAGATCCAAAACTCCACACTTTTGCTGGAGCATGTTGCCCTCAAAGTCTAAAAAAGGGTGTTATCACAGTTGCACACAGTCACTCATTTTTGCTTTCCTACATTTTTATTAATCTAGGAATAATTTGTTGTTAAGAGTTCTATTTATAAGTTCTTTTGTATATGCTAGTTATTTCATTAAAAAATTATCTAGAGTCCTATTTCAGTGAAGGGTCTCAGCTGCTCTTTCTGAACATCCTTTGCCTTGAGATTTTTCCTGGAGGAATTACCAGCTCTTCATTTCTGAGACAGTTAACTAAGAGAAAGGAATTGATACATAATACTTCTCCCTGCTCATCTAAACAATACAGGGACATCACTATACAAATAGAATTAACCTCCTAAATAATAGAATTTGAAGCCCTAGTCTGGTCACAGTTCACAAAGTTCATTTTCAGCTGTGACCTCAAAGGGAAATCAACTTTTTTTTTTTTTTTTTCTGTCAGATAAAGAAAAGAGTCTGAAGGAGCTTTGTCCATCTGGTTTGACTTTTAAGAAATACAAATAACTGCAAATAGCAGAGTGGTTTTTTGCTGACTTTGTTTGAGTGTTCCTGGCTGGGAAAGCAATGGTGATCCAACATGCTGATTAAAAGCAAGTTATACTATTTAAGTTTAAAGAGCAGAAGAATCCTTTAGTTTGTCCAATCTATATTTCAGAAATATGTTCTGAAATATCAATAAAAAACATGCTTTGAATCTATTACTTTCAATCAAGTTTTGCCTTCTAATATCAAATTCCTTGCTGAGTAGACAATTTCAGTTCAGAGGCAGAACTCAATGGTGTCATCTGCGTTTATGGATTAATGGATTACTCACTTACCAATGACCATGCTCGTTCATGTTCATTTAATGTTGAGTTAAAAGCAGATTTTCCAGATAAGCGGAATCTGCAACTGCCAGAGCTGAAAATCCTGAGAGCATTACACACCAAGTGTTACCACAGCACTCCCTGCCAAAGACAGTGCAATATTTGTGTTCATTCATATCTATTAGAAGCTAAAGACAGAGCACAGCAAATTCTTATTCCTCAGAGAACATTACCTCATCAATTATTTCTAGGAGACTTTCATATCAGTTACATTTTGTGTCCATCAAGATTCTTAAATTAAAAAGATCCAGATAATCTGTGGACACAGCCAAACTGAGACTAGCTGCTCATGAATATATTACTTAATAGTCATCCCTCTCCAGCAACTACTTTCCTTTTGTTATGCAGCTTAGGTATCTGTGCTATAATCTATTGGATAGCAACCCACATTCAGGGATACACTAGTGGATCATTAGAGAATATTAAACACAAGAGTAACCAACCTCAGTAAATGAACTGGCCCAGATTTTTCTTTCATAGCTCAATTTGGATAAGCACTAAAAGTAGTTCAAGGAGAAAGGAGCTGTAGTTTCCACAATACCACAGTAGATTAAATTGCTTCAGATGATTGAATATACATGAAAATTCTCATAAAGGAGAAAATTATGTGCTGTATGAGACATGCTTTTTAATTTCTAAGTATGGTGAAACTTGTTAGCCCAGAAAATTTGCCATAAAGGGCATTAAGGTCACAGGTTAGAATATGCAAGTAAGCCATAAGAGAGCTTCACAGACTGTAACTCCTTGTAGGAAGTGTAACAGCAAAATTTACATGTTCTTGCACAACTAAGCACATTTGTTTTCTCTTGGTTGCTGGAAGGAATGAGCAAATAAGATGTGATGAGTTCCCACAGAGGAAAATGCAAAGTCCTACATCTGAAATAGAATCACCCCAAGCAAGGGCAACAGCATACTGAGCTGTATTGACAAAACCATAACCTGACTGAGCAGGCTTAGCTGCATGCGAGTAGCTTTGCAAGAAGTGTTCCACAGGAGATTTCTTTGAAGCCTATGCTTCCCTATATTTCATTTTCGCAGTATTCATCATAGTTGGATGATGAGCTAGTGGTATTTTCTTCCAGAACAGGGCAGCTTTCCTGTCTTCCCCCTGGAGCTTTCATCCTGCACTTGATTCTGTGATAAGGCATCGGTTCAGTCCCAGGACAGCAAAGGATCACACTTGTAATTGCCAAGATGGAAAAGAAGAGTACTTCCCTCCAGAGAGTTCAGTTTTTTTCTTGTAGACTCACATTCAGGTTTTATTTTTTTTTCAGAATGACTGTAATGATTCTTATTAGTCGTCATATAATGCAACATGAAGGGACATAGGAAATTAATTTTCAGTGTCAGAAAAATGAAGGAATTAGGTAGCTGTGAAATCTGTAAGGAGAAAGAGGCTGGCTCATAAATTATCTTTTTATGAAAACAAGCATGCACTGATCCAATAACCAAATTGAAGTTACGTAGGCGACAAGAAAAAAACTCAACTGAACTGCACCCACAAAATTTGGTGTATGGTGGATGTAGCATCAACAGATGCCTGTGCAGCTTCATTAATTCTTCTTACAAAAGTGGATATATTGTCACAGCTCTATTGCTGAGACCAGCATGTTCAAGATGTTCTGACTCCTCACTGACTCACTGAATATTCCTCTTCTAGTGTCAAGAGTAGAGATTTCTCCCTTCCAGAATTTGT
Organism: Vireo altiloquus; assembly: GCA_013396875.1. Classification (NCBI taxonomy): domain Eukaryota; kingdom Metazoa; phylum Chordata; class Aves; order Passeriformes; family Vireonidae; genus Vireo; species Vireo altiloquus. The sequence goes on from VZRF01004264.1 coordinate 533,126, forward strand.
AAACTCTGTGGAAGTGGCATATGTCAAATCGTCTTAAACTTGCATTAGGCTCTCATTTCTACCTTTTGCCCTCTTGGCACAGCCCAGCAAAAACATAAAGGAATTTCTGATAAAAGAGAAAAATATTTGGACATTGAATTCCAGTTGGCTCAAATGTAAGACGAAGCTTTAAATGAAAAATTAGATGGCATCTTAGTGCAAAGATCCCCAAAGAAATCTGCATGGGATTAACAACACACATCTCAGGTCTAAAATCTTTTTGTGATCTTGTATAACTATCACCATTTGAATGATACATTGCATGTTTAGTAAAACAGTTTTAAGTTCTTCAGAGGTTTTCATGCCACTCAGCTCAGCACATACTATGAAAGCATTTGCATAAAGAGAACAGTCTTTATTTAGAGCTAAGAGAAAGGAGGTCTCAGAAGTCTCAGTTCTCAAGCCAAGAACTCACTCAAGAAGCTCACCTTTCACTATGGCTAGACTCTTTATGGATACGTCACAAGTCAGTAACAACTGAGAAATATTTTAATCAACTAAAAAACTAAGCAATATATCTTTTCTGGGAGAAGAACCATCTTTTCTTTGAAAATTATAGCCCTCTGCAGTTTAATATTTCTTATTATTCTTGCAACGCTATCTAAACTTAGTAAAAATTCTAGTCTAGAAAGTCACAGATTAAAATATGCTACAAATATTTATTTATAGATTCATGTAACACATTCACTAAAGCTGCCAGAAATCCGTAAAAAAAAAATCACACCCCTTGTTAGGAGATTTGCATATATGGAAGTGGACTGTTCATTAAGTTTGCAAAATCAGAGCATTGTGTTGATCAGTACTTTTGCATTCAGATCACGAACCAAAGTCTACATCTGCCTTAAAACAGACAGAGTTTTCCCCAGTTTATTTCTGCAACTGAATATAGTGTTTGACTTCTTGCAATATTTTTCACAGGCTTTGTATGATCTCCAGTAAAGATATTTCCTTGGCATCAATGACAAAATAGTTGATTTCTATGGACAGAATTATAAATTGGAAACTCACAAGTGCTTACACTTTAAATTGATTTCAACATTGTAAATAGGATACTGTAGAAAAACACAGCACACCATCTTATGAGCTTTTTCTAAATTATATATAATTGCACATGGCTAGTCTTTTAAGGAATGCATTATTAATTTGTTAGGTAATTTATTTAGCTAATATTGGTAATAGAGAATTGCAATAATCTCATACACATACAATATAATAATGCTAAACTCATCAGAATAATAGTTTTAAAGATCATTTTATAAGCAGCAGCGTGAAAATTGCTACTAAGGAAAGCGATAGGATTAACAATAGCAACAGATGAGAGAAACGGAGAAAATCTCCACAGAACATAGCAACAAGCTTGTGCTACTTGCTTCTGGAGACTTATCAGTGAGACACACTGATATCTCAGACAGCAGAACTGTCACTTCTTTTGGAAGCTGAGACTGCAAGATCTAGTAATGTATTTTGTATGAGGAGAGGATGCCCAGCCTCACACTTCCTTCTCAGAACTGCATCAAGTTTGGGGGTGGGGTGGGTAAGAAATTTTGGACAGGGATGTTCACCTAGGATTTTCAGGAAATAGATTAACACCTAGAATACCTGTGTAGTGCCAGGGTTTTTTTTAAGAAAAAATCAGCTAAAATGTGTTACTGTTGCTTTTATAAATATACCAGATTAAGCAAGAATCATAAAGTTCACAAAGTGAACTCCTTACATAAAAACAAAAACTGTCAAAAAATTACTTTTGTATTAATTTTTCTGCACATGATCTGTTCCTTGGACTCTAGTTCCAGCATAATCAAGGAGTGGACAAAAATGATGTCAAGGGTATAGCTGAACTGGTAACAGAGGTGACAAAGAACTGTGAAGATGAAAGAAGAAACCAGATGCAGACAGTCGCATCCTAAACTGCTCTGGCCCAGCCATGTGAGAGCTTGATTATATTAGTTAGATGAAAATGGAAACAAGTTAAATGGATTCGTTTCTGGGATTAGGACTAGTCCTAAAAAAATATGCCATACTACAAGCATGGAAACAAGGAAATTACAAGTAAAAAAAAAATTTTTAATTTCAGGAGAAGCTATTCTTTCAAAGTTACTCAGACCACTTTTTAGTTCCTAACTCCCAGGTACGCCACCTCCTTTATCTCTTGTAACTAACTTGTTTTGTTTGAAAGGTAAAGAGGTGAGAGAATAAGCAAAGATAAATGCTGCGGTAAGCTGACAATGTTTCGTCAAAAGCAGTGAAAAACCTGTTATCACAATCCAGTTTTCTACTGATTTTATTGGCTGTTGGATCACATTTTTACAGAGGGATAAAGGATTGATTCCTCGTCCCATCACGACACAGAATTACAGAAATCTGCTTTTAAATTAATTATTCAGTAAGTTGATGTTTGCTGGGGTGGTTCTTTTTGGGGATGGATTTTGGTTTTTTCCCTTTAAGAAATACAGAAAATTTTGATTGCCGTTATTTTCAAATTTGAAAATACTCATATGTAAGATGTTATGATTATATTTGAATCCAACTAATATGAATGTAATAGAAGAAAACGTGCCAAAACTTAACACACAAAAAGGAAATTCTCACTAGGATTAAGGAAATAATCAATTTGGTAATATATATACAAACTCCCAGAAGTTCCTAGTCAAGTTGAAATTTAAAGCAATGCAATTTTTTTCTCTTTTTCAGTGACATATATTTTCATAATTTTCTAGAGATTATGCTTTCATTTTCTTGTCCCAGTCAACCTGAAGTCTGAAACATCCAATTGAATTAAATATGTGTTTAAAAATGGATTCTTCTGTAAACTGAATTCTACATCTAGCAGTGGCTGATTAGGGAAAGACTCCAGTTTTCAGTGTGGGGATTTTTTTTGTTGCCTTTATTTTTATTTTTGATATTAAAACCCCAAATACTGCTGGGCATATTTTTGCTAGTATTTCATAAAACTATCAGCCTTGAAGAAACATAAGTTGTGCAGTAGTGTCATTATGGGAAATTGAAGAGAATACTGAATTGTGTTGAGGCAAGGAGAGGAACTGTATTCCTTGAAATTTATAACAATGGCAAATCCTGAAGGTGGTTTAGGGTTATACATAGCAAGGTCCTTATAACCAAATCATTTCAGGTCATACAATACCCAAATACATGGCTTTTATTTCTAAACTGGTTTGCAGATGTGACAGCTAGGCTGTTATGCATTCATGGAGAAATAATTAGTTTTCTGATGTATGTTGTTTTATTCTGGACATAATTTCATATCCTCGCATGAGGAAGTCCAGAGTCAAAACTTATTGATCTACCTCTCTATGAAAGACTGGATGGCCAGGGGGGTGGGACATAAAATTATGGGCACTTTTAATAAATTTTGCAGGAATATGTTTTATTTTGGTTGTAGATAGTTGAAGTAAATATAAGTTAAATACAAGCGGTACAGAATTTAAGCAGGTGCGTGTGCACCATTTTCTAGCCTTCAGAAAAACATCCTTGTAGTGTACAAAGGTCCTGATTTTGTACTGCCTGTTGTACTAGACACAGAAGAGTTCACCAAGACATAAAAGCTTCAATATTAAATACTGTCTTTAGCCAATGATTCTTGCAAGCTGAGAAGTAGAATTGAAATGGGGCACCACTATGAAACACTGTAAGCATCACTTGAAGGAAATGTATACACAGCACTTAAGCTACCATTGGTCTTTTCTCTCCCACTTTTATAAAAGAAGGATATCGGGAACAGATACATTCTAGTAAAACATTACCGCAAATACACTGGATCAGGCAGAGGTTTTTCAAAGATGACCAAGTCATGACAGTAGTTTGACCTTATTACAGTGTGTCTTCCTCAATATAACTTTTGATACCTTTGTATTTTCAGCTTTCTCTTACTTGTTTGCTTGGGATTCTTAATTAACTTCCAGCAACCTTCCACTAGCATGAAAGTTACAGTGTCTTCCATGCAGTCTCAGTAAGGGTAATTTTTGTTAGGGTCTGTTTTTTGATTTTGTTTGTTTCCTTTTGAGGTTGGATGTTTTTAATTTGTTTGGGTTTTGACGGTTTTTTGGGGGGAAGTAATCATGGGGTGGTAATCTGCTTTGCTTTGTTTGTTAAATGCAAAATTGTCTTCTGAAGCTTCACGCCAAAACAGAAACTTATGAAGATTACCAACCTTTTGCCTCAGTTTCTCAAGCACCATCAGTGTTAAGACATCAGCTCGTTGTGAGCTTTAACAAACCAAGAACTAGCAGCAACCTCAGGCTCTGATTTAGCAGATATCTTACACAAGAGTACTTGCCTCAGCCTTATCAAAACTCTGGTGTTTCACTAATATTTTACAGAACAAAATAGATCTCTTTAGCAAAAGAAAGGGGAAAAAAGCATCTCATATTTTTTAATATTTTTCTTTTTGGTTTGGCTTATTTTTTCAAGGAAATTATGAAGTCTCTCGTGTAAGTATCCAGGTTGGCAACATTAATATAAAGCACAATGCCTCTGCACATCCTTGGGGTTATCTGTACTCCCCTAATCTGATTCCCATGGTGATTTATGCTTACAGTTCCCACAGTGCCAGACATGCCTTGAGACCTTTGCACAAAAAGGATAGTAAAGAGATGATGGCTTTCATTGGTCTAAACTGTGAAAACACAGTATATCATTCTTTCCACACAATGTGCACAGATATAAGCTCTACGTTGTACTCTACACGCAGCATGAAGAAGCAACATACTAGACATCTAGCAAGGTCTGAACCCAAGTCAGCTTTCTTATTCCAGGAAAAATAACATCAAAGTGTTCCTGAGTCTGGAGTGCTGACAAACAGGAACACCACCCAAAGTTGAGACAGATCTTTCCAAAGGCTGGCAAAAGACATCTGGGGTCATTTAACCAGTGCCGAAAGATCTAGGATCTCATCAGATGTAATCTCCACCTCTTCTGAAAGTGCAGTGGAATGTTTTTCAAGGTACACAGAATTGTCTGAAACACCTAGGGTTCCTTAAGACTAACAGTTCCATAGTACATTGATACCACGTTTATTACTAGAATTACATATATCTAATCTAAAATCACAAAATGGGTGAGTTTAGAAAAAACTTCCTGAAATTTCCTATTCCTATACTCATGCTCAAGGAAGTGTACATGACAACTGGTTGCTTAGAGTCTGTCGAGTCATGTTTTGAGCTTCTCCAAGGGTAGACATTTTGTAATCTTTCTGGAAAACTTGTGCCAATGTTTGACCATTCTCTCTTTTCAAGCTGCATAATCCCAGCTCTCAGCATCTCATCCTGTGTATGATGCTCCAAGTAGCATATCTGTTGTCTTTTACTGGACCCAGTGCTCTTATACCACAGAGTCCAGTACTCGATACCACACTTCAGATGTGGTCTCACCAATGTAAGGAGAGGCCAGAACACCTCACAGCTTCCCACAATCTACTGAAAATGCATTTCCAAATACATCTTAGGATGCTGTTGGGCCTGTTTTGCTGCAAAGGCACGATGCTGTCTCACTGTTTACCCATTTCCCACCAATAACCCCCAGGTCCTTTTCCACAAAACTGTTTCCCAGGCACTTTACCCCCAGCCTGTTTCAGTGCATGGGGTGTTCCTCCCCTGGTGCAGGACTTCGATAAACTTCATGAGTTTCCCATTTTCCAGTGTCCTCAGTGTGTTGAAGCAACAACAGAGGCATAAATAAGCTCTGTTTATTATACACTAGAGTATGTGTCTGTCCAAAGGCCATTTGGTCAAATACTGTTCCTACTTTAGCACTAAAACAGCTGCAAACACATCAGGTGATTAAACTGGGATACTGACTTTGCATTTCTAACAATTTTTTTTCCTCCCCAATCCAAAAATGTAGTTTTCTGTCTTTCCAAAGAATCAGTAATTCACTTCTCAAGCTAAATTAACAGCCATGAGTTCATTAGAGTAATCATCAGAGAGAATTCTCATTCAACTGTGTCCCACATTTGGATAAGGTCTGATTGCACAAACTCTACTAAAAGTAATTACTCTGATTCAAAAACAATAGCAAGATTGCTGTTGATCATTCTATTGTCTGAAACATCATTTGGTAACAATCAAGGGAAAAGACAAGAGCAGGAAAATTATGGAAGTAACAGTGACATTTATTAAGCATATACCAGTCACCAACAAGCAACTCTTTTTCTGGTAGCACAAATGTTTAACTCGATGTAATCACACAAGACTTACAGAGGAACACACATGTTATTGGTAAACAAAACCTGAGTGTTATGAGAAGATGCCATGTTTCTGAAATATGCTTCTCTTAAAAAACCCTAAAAAAATCAATGAGAGCATAATGATGAATGGTGCCACTTTATTTAACAATAGAAGTAACACTTCTGTGGTTTGTATCTGACTGTCAACAGAAAACAGTAAAAAAACAAACCACATCGAAATATTTTTTTTTTAAATTTGGGTCTAACAAAATTGAATTCTTCTAGTATTTAGAAAAAAATTAATATGAAACAAAATATTTAGGGTTGTTTTTTTCATATGAAATGTCCAATTTGACCTGATATTGCTTCAATATTCAATGAAGTAAAATTAAATGTTAACCTTATGGGGCAAGGGGCAGAGGGAAGTGGGAGAAATTTTGCAAAAATGTTGAAACAAAGGTGTATTGAGTCTGACTGAGGTAAAGCTCACAGCCCTTACAGTGCTGTGCTTTGCATTGGCAGCTGGACAGGTGTTGATAACAGAGCAGTGTTTTGGCTACTGCTGAGCAGTTCTGTCCCTCTGACATTCCTTCCCCCACCAAAGGAGATGAGAGTGAGCAAGATCCTGGGAGGGGACACAAGCAGGCCACAACAAAAGGAAGGAAATCAGGTTAGATAAGGACTCAGTATTAAAGATCACTCAAATAGGCAAATAAGCTTGAAGCAAACTTAACCAAGAGAGCTTTCTATCCCACCTTATCATCTGGTGGTTGTTTTCCTTGTTCATAATACTCCTGAAGAATTTATTCTATTCTGTTTATTTTATCAGCAACATATTAGAGTAGGAAAGACTCACTTTTAGCATTTCACTTACTTCCCAAAGACAAGGAAGTGGAAAGGTCTGTATTAAAGTAACCAAATTCTTATACGGGATGCAAAGTGACTTAGATATGGCCTGAAATCAGAAGAGTTTACTTAATTCCAATGGGAATCTGTAATCTGCTCATATTCCCAACATTTTTTTAATAAATTCCTTTCATGAAAATTTAATTCTGCTTTCTACCTGTCCCCTCAAATATGCAGGCATTTGGTTTTTCTGACTATGGTTTAGCTACATACTTTCTGATTGTTTAAAAAAAACCCACAAGGTCTTGATTATGTGGCTCATAGTTTTTTACTTTGTTAATTGAGGACAGAGACATAAATGCATCAAAGTGTATTACTTATTGAAGGCAGTAACTTCAAAATTCAGCAAGTAATTGATGCTATATAGTATGTTAAAGAAGAGTCTGCTCATAACAGATTTCAGCAAGCACCAATTATCATCTGGAAGTGGGGCTATATGTGTATTTGCCAAGACATAAACCCGCAGACATATTTACTCATTCTGCGCACGTGAATATTATAAATGATTCCAAAAACACTACAAACACTCCCCAAAATAACCAATAGAGATTTTGGGGAGACTTTTCTCTCTTGCATCTAACAGGATATCTGACTAGTTTCAAGTTATTCGGTAAATTTGTGTACTGTCAAAAACCTCCACATGTTTAATATTTTACAGCTTGTTTAGAATCTTTAAAAAAAAAAAAAAAAAAAAAAAAAAAAAAAAAAAAAAACCCAAAACAAATGCCAAAGCCCAACCCACAAAACCACATCCAAACCACACAGTCTTTCTAGGATCTTAATAAATGAGAAACCAGTGTCAAATTCACCTTGAACCTTGCAGAATGAAAACTATATGATCTGATCTTTTTTATGTAGTTTAATAGTAATGATATGCTAAAACCAGATTCACTTTAATATTTTTTATTTTTGAAAGTACTTTCATACTAAGGTCAAGTAACCTTAAAGAGTGTCTTAAAATGCAGTTTATATTCCTATTAAACCGTTTGGAATATCAGGTGACGCAGCGCGACTTTTCAGTC
>VZRF01004266.1:0-18232 GCA_013396875.1 Vireo altiloquus
TGCTTGGTTTGAGGTGGGACTGGGCTCCCCTCACCTCTGGCAGCCTATGTTGTTGTGAGGGTCCAAAACCAGACTGATCCTGGCCCAGGATCCACTATAAGAACTCTGTGGCACTGCACACCTTCTCTTTCCCGGGGTCTCTCTGCAGTGGTGCTGGACCCAAGGAAAACTCAGCCTCAAGCGTGTGTTGCTGGCTCTGGCTTGCCCATGGGGGTTGGGCTTACCTCACCCTCCCTGCTTTCAGGTGTCTGTTTATAAACTAGTTAATCTAAAAAGGGGACTAGCCCATTTCTATCAACAGGGCTAGGGCTAGAACAAAGGCTCCAGAGCAGAATCTGAAATAAGAACCAGTGTGCTGGAACAGAAAGCACTGTGGGGCTGGCATGCACATTCTTGCTTTTTTTTAACTCCCTTGCACTAGGGTCTTGTTATCCCAGAGCTGGAGAGGACCAAGCCCAACTCATTGGTCCCAGTTAGACCAGCAGAGCATGGCTGTGGTGGTACTGGCAGCCCGGGGCAAAGTTGCCCATCCAGGCAGGAGAGCTCATTACCACCCCCTGCAGCAAGCACATACCCTTCACAACTGGGTTTGACGGTCTACAAACAGTTTATTTAAGATACAAAATTATTCCTTTACACACCTGAGTCTGCATTCTGCTCAGGGAGCACCTGGCAGCTGCTGCCACATGTGCAGGGGTGAGCTTCTCAGCATCCCCTTCCCTCCTACAGCTCCTCTCCAAGCCCCCCCCAGCTGCTGCTTCTTTTCTCCTCAGGCAGTAGTGTTTTGCCACTGGAAGTGACCATCCTCAGGGTCCTGCAGGGGAGAGAGAAGGAGTCACTCCAGCAAAGGCAGAAATAAGGGTGTCCTCTCCCTCCAGCTTCCCACAGTTTTCTGCAACCCTGGAGATCATTGCCAGGAAACAGAAGAACCTGTGACCTGCAGAAACACCAGCTCCCAGGCACAAAAAAACAACCCAAGGAATGCAAAGGTCACTCACCTCTGTCCAGAACCCCATGTTATCCATTTCCAGTGTCTGGATTCCCGCTTCGGGGTCACTTCTGTCCCAAAGGGCTCTTCCATCCTCCCAGCCCAGCCTCTTGGTCCCCAGGCACTGAGGAGGAGAGCACAGGGACTGCAGCCCTGCCTGGCCCCACAGGGTCCCTCAGCCCACCCCACACAGGGGACCAGGGCTGCTTGTCCACCCCAGCAGACAGAATTTGCCCTTACCACGAGCACGATGGGCGCAGTGATGATGCAGAGTCCACCTATGACCATGAAGGCCACTCCATAGGCTGGGAAGCCTGGCTGGGGCGAGGGAGGCTCGAGGGTGTCCTCTGGAGCAGAGCACAGCACTCAGAGCCTGGAGCAGCCAGGGGCTCTGCCCCAAGGGGTGCCAGCCACCCACTCTGCTCCAGGGCAAATATATAGGATACAAAAAGATCTGTTCCTCATGCCCTACCCTCCCACCCTGCAGCAGCAGGTCCCCAACCCCAATCCTCCAGGCTATATAGAGGGAAAGGGCACGACTGTTAATAAAATTTTACTTTCTTGTCACCTCACCAGCCAAGACATCTCACCCTCTCTTCACAAAAGGGATCAGGATCTGGTCAGCTGTGGGTCTGCTCTGCTCAGTGTTGGCATGGGGCCTGTGGAGCTCATTTACCCATGTCCCAGAGGGGGCTTACCTCCCACAGAAAGAGAGTATGGATCCACATGGATGTCAGAGTCAGCTAAAGCCTGGTTTGGCCCAACCGAGAGCACAAGTGTCTCCAAAACTTCCATGCTGGTTGGAGCAGGGTGACGGAATATCACGTTCCCATGGCATATCAAGGAGCCAGGCCTGCAGAAAGGGTTGGGAAGAGCTCCAGCAGCTGCCAGTCCCACCATGACCCCACGGTGGGATGGGGTGGGCACACCCAGCCTCCCAGAGGGTTTTGCTTAGTAGGAAGAGATCCCTGCACTCAGGGAACCATCGGATGGAAGGCACATCCTTGGAGGCCCAGCAAGTCACCACTGATACCATGGGTTAATACTTGACCTCAGCTTCCTCTGCAAATCCTTCTGCAGCCAAAAATAGGCACCTGTCAGCCATGACCTGTAGGCTGACATCTGCAGGGAGACCTCCCTGCCTCAGCACACCCCCTGCTCCCACTCACATGAATTCTTTTATCATCACTTTCAGGAAGGTTGGGTAATTCCTCAGGGCTCTGGCCACCTGGAAGAAAGGTTGTGCTCAGCTCCCCACCAGCTTTTGGGGTGTTTGTAGCAGCTCCCCTCTTCCTCCCACAGCTCTTCTTCTCACTGCACTGGGAGGACCTTAATCCCCTCTTCCCACCAGCCCCACTCCTACCGCATCCCCAAGGTCCCTGGAGAGATTCTCGTGCTCTACAGAGAGCGGATCCCGAAGCTTCTGGCTGAAGTGCCTGTTGGTGACCATGAAGGAGAGTGGGTACACATGCAGACCAAGCCTGGACCCTAAAGGAACAAGAAACAAGCGCTGGATGTGCGGATCTGGCAGCAACCCTGACCACACCACACACAGGGACTGTCCTTACCCTCCACCGAGAGGGACATCAGGTCCACATGGAGAGCTGAGAGCCCAGTCAGGGTTTCCACAACCTCTGTAACATCAGCATGGACAACTGTGTCTAGGTAGAGGTCTCCAGTGATCTCCATGTTCCCATTGAGGTTCCTGATGGGAGAGAAGAGCCCTGAGCAAGGCAGGAGGGCTGGGACCTGGCTCAAGCACCTTTACTGGTGTTTTTCCCCTGAGAGCCCACAGTTACAGTTTGCTCCAGCTGCACATCCCCTCCCAGCTTTTCCCATCCTCTCCATCCTTGCAGCACAACTAATGAGCTGCAGAGGGCACAAGAGATAGCAAAGGTAATTTAATTAAGATGTTAGCAGAGTAGCTGCATCCCATACCTGAGCTGGGAGATGGTGAAGTTCCTCACGTGGTAGAGGGGACTGACAGATGAAGTTACCTGGGTAGAGAGAAGGCAGCAGGTGACACCTTCCCCTGTTTAGCACAGGTTATCCCCACCACCCAGGCAGCCTGTGCCTGTTTTCCCAGCATTACCCTCGTAAGAGCCCCAAAGGCTTGGCATACCTCACTGACCAGCCTCTCCAGAGGATCCATCCTGCTCATCCCAAGCTGGGAGCCAGTGAGGGAGATGGACAGCTTCTCCGGGTCCAGGTTCTCCAGGCTGAAGCCTAAGGGAATTTGGAAGAGTTACATTCATACCTGCTCCTCCACCTTCCTCGGGAGATACTGTTCAGCCTTGAGCTCATCCATGGCCACGCACCAAAAGCGGAAACCAGGAGGGCAGCTGAGTGAGGAGGAATTCCTTAAATGTGGGAAGGGGTTGGGACATACCAGTTCCCAGCACAGGAGAGCTGGGCAAAGAGGGGAAGCCAGGGCACTAAGCAGAAGTGCTGGCCCACACAGGTCCAGCTGCTTCTGATGTGCCCTCCACCACCCTTAACGTCCTCAAAATGGCTTTACACAGGTCAGGAGAAGGGATGTTAAGTGAAGGAAAAGCCTGGAATCCAAACTGCGCAGGTTTTGGCTTTGATAGAGCCACAAGGAGGGCGCTTGGCAGCAGCCCTGCTGTGGGAAGACCTTCAGGACTTACCACCAGACTGGACGGACTGGGGCTCCAGCTGCCAGCTGAAGATGCTCCTTCCCTTGCTCGCCTCTGTGACGACTGTCCGGATGAGGTGGGAGTTGGTGGGAGCAGGAGCATCCCCCCGGAACAGAACCTCCCCTCGCACCACCACGGAGCCGTTCCTGGGAGGGAGAGGAGACAGTGGGCAGCACACCTGCTTTTTTTTTTCCGGGTACATTTATCCAGAAATTCAGGCAGGGATTCCTCAGGATGATGACACCAGGGAGGGAGCATTGCCCCTCACAACAACCTGCCTGGAGCATTTTCCTGGCCAAAGCCACCCCTCCCCATCAGCTGCACACTCACATGAACTCAAGGATGTTTGCTTGCAGGAAGGTCTCGTAGCTGGACAGCATCTGGTTTAGCTGGAAGGAAGAAGCACCTGGTAACTGAAAAGGTTTTCCAAGGTCCCCTGTGTGAAGGGGAAATGGGCAATAAATAGAGGGGAGTCAACTCAGCCTGCCCAGGGGAGGGCATGCTGGTACCCCAGGGAGTGCCAGCCCTCTGGGAACACCCATGGATGAGCTGGGATACCTCGAGCAGCCACCCACACTCCTGGGAGGGAATACCCCAGCAACAACACTGTCTGCCACAGCCCTGTTGGCTGCCAGAGGTGAGGGGAGTCCAGTCCCACCTCAAACCAAGCACCAGTGGAGCAGTGCCAGGGTTTTACCCACCTCCACCATGCCCAGGTGGGCAATAAACCAAGCACAGGCTGATGCAGCACACAGGCTTCTCACCCCAGCAGGGCCTGGCACCCCCTGCACCCCAAAGTGCCAGTACCTGTCCCAACCACCTCCAGCACCCACCATCAGTCTCACGTCTCCCTCCAGCTGCCGGTAGCTCTCTGAATTCCTGCTGCCCAGAGCCGGGGTGTAAGCGATGCCCAGCAGGCGGAATTGCAAGGGCAGCACACGCACAGGCTGGGTGGGAAAGGGAAGCCTGGAGGGGTGGGAAGCAGGGGCTGGCATCCCTGTGGAGCCAGGTTTGCCCTTCATCACCAGCTCAGTGGGGCTGAAGGCATCTCTGGTGGCTGCAGGGAGATGCTCTGTGGCTGTGGAGGAGCACTGGGAAGTGATGGAGCCACTGGACATGATGTGGGCATCAAGGGTCACTCCTGTGGGCACAGCCAGGGTCTGGGAGCTGGCTGCATGCCCAGATCCAGAAGTCGGCAGGCAGGATGGAGATGTCCCGCTGGTGGTGGCAGCGTGGTGCCCAGGCTCAGAGCCATGCTCTGGAGCAGGGTTTGTGGGGCAGGGGGGAGCCACAGAGCCTGGGCTGGCAGGGGTGGGCCCTGGAGGTCCTGCTGGAGTGGGAGTGGGTCCCAGTGATGCCATCCTGGGCTTGCTGTGCTTGGATTCTTCCATCACAAACGTCTGCCCAAGCTCTGGGATGACACCAGCGGCTGTGGAGCTCATCTCTGTCACGGTGGGACCTGCAGGGCTGGGAGGCCTGGGCTGAGCTGGGGAGGCTTCGGTGGACATTAGCTGTGCAGAGGGAGAAGGCAGGTCACCCTGCATCCCCGAGGTGACTGCAGGAGCCCCAGACTCTGCCGTGGGAGGGAAGGAAGCCAGCACTTGCTGATTGTGGACACCAGGAGCCGTTGCAGTGGTGGGAAGTGATGCCAGGACTGCATCCAGGAGTCCAGACCCATTTCCTGGAACGTGGGCCAACGCAGCATCCACCAGCAGAGCAGCTTTCCGAGGCAGGATGGTGCCAGCAGTGCCCCAGAGCCCCTCAGGTGGCAGGGCAGCGGGCACCCACACCATGCCAGGGCCAGCCAAGCTGGGTGTCCCTTGCCTTGGCAGAGCAGAGGCCACCACCTGCTCTGCTGTGCTGGGGCTCCAGGAGCGAGCATCCCTCAGTGTCTGTGCTGGGACAGTGGCTGGGACCTGAGCCACCCCAGCAGCCTCTTGGGGTGCCACCTGCACCGCTGCAGAGGGGCCAGAAGCAGCTGTGGGGAGGGAAGGAGGGGGCAGCCGCACCTGGGAGGTGGCAGGGACCCCGGCAGCTGGCTCACTCCGAGCTCTGGAGGTGCCCTCAGGCCCCTTCTGGGGCTCTGCTGTGCCCGTTGGCTCCCCCAGGCCACCAGCTAAAGTCACCGCTGACATCTGTGTGGCATCACAGGAGCCTAGTCCTGCTCCACAGAGGCCTCCCGGAGCAGGGGCATGCCAGGAGCCAGCACTGGGGACACTCTCAGTCCCGAAGAGCCGAGCTGAGGTAGCAGGAACCCTTTTGCCAAGCCGCCGTGTGGGGAACAGTGTCACAGCCGCTGCTGGGCCCAGCCTGAGCCCTCCCCTGCCCCTAGATGCAGGCTGCTGCTGCAGGGAGCTCCAAGATGTCTGTGTGGCCTCAGTCCTTGTCCCCAGGCTCCATCCCCCAGCACCTGTCCCATGGGTCACATCTCCTCGGACCCCTGCGGAGTGACCTGAGGTGAGGAGGTCACCCCATGCTGTCACCAGACTGTCACCCACACCTTGCTGGGAGGCTGATGAGCCCATCAGGGGGCCCCAGGTGACAGCAGCAGCGCACACACACACGGCCAGCACCAGGAAGGCTCTGCACCACAGCCTGCTGGCAGAGACAGCCACACGGGCTGCAGGACACAGGGCCGTGCCCACAGCCCCTTCCCTCTCGCCACGGAGCATCCTTTCTGGCTGCAGGGCAGCAGTGTCCAGGGGGTTTGGTGGTCCAACCCCTCGGCTCATCCTGGGAGAAGCCATGGGGAGAGCTCAGCTGTGGAGAAGGACAGCAGGAGATTCAGGGTGGGTTCCTCCAGCTCCCCACCACAACGCACCCCAGGGACCATTCCCAGAGCTTCCCACCTCCATCCCCAGGGCTCCTTATTAAAACACCTTCTCTCCAGCAGCCTCCCAGCTCAGGAACGCCTGTGCCAAGCCTCAGCACCTCCTGGGAAGCTCCCAGTGCAGCACAGGGTTGTAACCAGCCCTGGGCTCAGACATTACCTCACTCCCTGCCCCAAACACCCACCTTGTCCCCAAGAACCTCCCCAAGGAGGGCCAGGCTCACCAGCACCCCTCACCTGGCAACCCCCCAGGAGACAAAAGCACAAAGCCCACTCAAGCCCTGGCTTTTATCTGGTTTCCCGGGGGGATGAGATGTGGCTCCATTCCAGCTGCTCCCAATTAACACACAAACTCATTTGCACTCCCCCAGGTGAAGCTGGAGGGGTTTCAACTTCCCTCTGCTCCTCCTCGAGCCCTTGGCAGCAGGAGGGGCTGTGCCTGCTCCTCCAGGCAGGATGATCCCCAGACCCTGCTGATGCTCCCCAGAACCCCCTGGTTGTGAGGAGGGAGCTGTAGCAGGGCTGTTCACCTGCTGGGCTCCACTGACTGGGGCTGCAACACCTGCACTGGGGTGCTTGGCCTTTGGGATCAGGCGGATTCTGGGCTGGATGGAGGCTCACAAGGGGGAGGGTGTCTCAGGGGTCCCTACTGGGTCAGCCCAGGGTGCAGCCCTGAGCACCCCACATGCTGCTGCCCAGTTTCTGATGCTCAGACACATCCACCAGCACCCTCTTCCCAGGCTGTCACCCAGGGGGGTTTGTGGAGACTGGGATGTGCTCCTGTGATGGCACCCTGGAGACTGGATCCAGCCTCTGGTGATGGGACAGAGGGGCTAGGCACAGCACTTGGGGCTTGTTGCAGGAGAGGCATCGGGTGGGGGATTTGGGGACCCTCCAAGCCCAGGAAGTTGTGCCCACGCTGGGAAGCAGAGACAGAAACAGGGCACGTCTGGAAACAAGCCAAACTCTTTTAACCAGGTGAGGCAACTCTTCATGTTACAAAAAACTTAAATAAAGGGAAGGAACTTTCCTCCCTGGCCTTATATACGTATAAAAACATTATAAAGAAACACTGCTTTCCGAATCACTGTGCACAGATACGCAGTGGTGAGGGGGAGCAAGGAGAACAGCAGCAACTCCCTCACCCATCCCAGCCACAGCCACTCCATCCCCATGGAAAACCAGGGAGGCACCCACAGAAATCCCCCAGTAGCAAACACACCTTTTGGCTAAAGTTTGGGTTAGGTCATTTTATCTCTCCCCCCTGCCCCACTCTGTTTTCTTAGTTTAAAATAAATATTCCCTGTAGTGAAATAAAGAAAATCCTCATAACCCTGGGTTTTGTTCCTCTGCTGAGGCAGCAGGAGGAACACCTGAGAGAAGAGTTTTTAAGGCCTCTGTTGTGTACCCTGCTGCAGCTCCCCAGGGTGAGGGGAGGTCCATCAGTCCTGGGATGCCCAGAACCCTTCGGGATGGAAAGGATCCCTCCCTGAACGTGCATCTCCCAGGTTCTCCTTTGGGACAAGATCTGGGATGAACAGTGATTTGGTTTTCTTTTCTTTAAGAGTCTTTTTGCAGCCTTTTAGTTTAAATAAAAAGACACGTATAAATTACTGTATTTAAAGAAAATAACAACCCAAAACACATGACCTGAAGGCAGCAGCTCCTTATAAAGGTAAATCCAGAACATTTGTAAAATGTCTTCATTTCAAACAAAAAAAACTTAGTCCTGGGACTATGGAAGTCACGATTCCCTTGCCCTTGATGTTGTGCCAGGTCTCTGTGGCACTTTAAAGGTGAAAATTCCAGAGCAAGGGAACGTTTATCAGGAATGGTGTGGATAAAGCAGGAGAGGGGATTTAGAGGAGACAGGAGCTGGGATGTCATCCCTGCAAGTCCCTTTTCCAAGGCTGTGGACGGTGCTGTGGCCATTTCCATGCTCTTCTTGCTCCAGCTCCACTGGAACTCCAGCTGTTCCCTCACAGCTCACACCAGGGCAGTCACAGATGGAGGTGGGAGATGCACGAAAAGATGATCCATTCAAAGAAAAGCAGCTCCAGCTGCTGAGAGGGGGCTCGAGCCCATCACCGTGGCCTGGATAACCCGCCAGCATCCCTGAGTGTGTCCCTGGAGCACCACTGAGCTGTTCCCCACCCTGAGCAGCATTCTCAGAGGGTCCCTGGCAAGGCATCAGCAACCTGGAGGATCCCTGATGCTGATGGGAGCCGAGCATCTGCCTGCAGGGCTGCTGGTAGCCTGGGCTCCGGGATGAGGGACCTTCCCATCCCCATCATCATGTGGCTGTTGTCCCTGGCACATTCCTCAGCGCCTCCTTTCTCTTGATCTATCTGTGGCTGTTGCTTTGCCACCATCTTTGAGTGCCTCTGTGCCAGGGCTACCTGCCAAGACAAAGGAGTTAAGTGAGGGAGGGCACACCTCCACATCCCAAATACTCCCTGCTCCAGCCTGGCCCAGGCAGTGGAGCCTCCCCAGCCAGCTCAAGCTGCTCACCATCACATGAAATCCACACACATACACCTCCACAAATGACATATAAATCTCATAAACCCACGTGGGAGAGGAGTTACCTACTTGGAAGGGTGCTGGCCAGTCTGTGAGCTCGAACCTGGAAGAAATAAAAGTTGCTGGTAATGGCCTCGAGCAGCAACGAAAGGTTATCTGGACAGAGCAATTAAGTCCCCAGCTGGATGGGACAGCCATGGGTGGTGGGTCTGACAGTGCCCTTGGATGGGCAGAGGCTGCCTGGAGGTGGCTGAAAGCTCCTTGATACCCCCAGGATGAGTTTTCTCCCTCACAGCTCAAACTTTCCCCCTCCACAACCCACAGAGGAGAGGCTGGGCAGAACCCTTGGCAGGACAGGGATGCTGAGGCACCTCTGGATGCTCCCCAAGAACAGCAGCACCTGCAAGGCACCAGGAGGGACCCACCCACAGGACCTACCGAGCTGCTGCTGGATGGAGTTGTGCCAGTGGAGGTTGAGCAGGTCGGGGTAGATTTCGGGAAGCTGCTTGAGCGCCAGGAGCTTCAGCATGCGGGAGGTGCAGCTCTTCAGCTCCAGGTCCCTCAGGTGCTTCTCCTCCGAGAGGGTGGTGGGACGCAGCTCCACCTTGTGCTTCTGCAGCACTTGGTCCACGAAGCTCCCGGGGAGCTTTGGGAAGAGCTTCTCCTTCACCACGTGGATGGGGATGAAGATGGCTCCTGCCCGGACAACATGGGGGAAAGGGCAAGAGAACATGAAGGTCTCCAGCTGGGAGAGCACCTTGGCGAGGATCACGGCCACGTCCTGGAAAGCCAGCCAGATCTCCTTGCCGTTGGTGGCCTTCTGAGGACTGGGAAGCTTGGAGCCATTTTTGGGCTTGGGCCGGGATTTGGGCATCTCTCTCAGCTCTTCTGCTGGCTCAGCCTTCTTCAGCCACTGCTGCAGGAGCTCCGGGGAGGAGCGGGACACGGAGCCCGCAATGGTGTCACACAGCCAGGTGTGCAGGGCGGTGAAGTACCGCCCAGAGGGGATCCGCGCCGGGACACCACCAACCTGCCTGACCACCAACACCCTCTCCTCCCCCGGGGGGACAGGGGCTCTGACAAGTAGGGTCTGGGGAGGGTTTGGGGCCAAGATGGTGCTGAGCTGGGGGCCAGGCAGTGGGAGCAGGGGGCTGCTGGCTGGGGAGGAGGCTGGGNATGAAGGTGACTGTGCTCTGCAAGCTGCTCCTGTCCTCAGAGTCCACCTCAGGCAGCGGGGGCTGCGCACCCTCTCCCAAGCCCACCTTCCCCCCTGCAGCCTCTTTCTCCTCCTCCTTATCCTCTCGCTCCAGTGTCCCCTCCACCAAGCCAGTGGGTCTCTGGGTCTCCCCAGCTTCCACCACTCTCTTCTTCGAGCTAAGGTCCAGCACCATGTCCTCAGGGGGCAGCTCCTCACTGTCCACCTCGTCAGGGCTGCCCTC
Organism: Vireo altiloquus; assembly: GCA_013396875.1. Classification (NCBI taxonomy): domain Eukaryota; kingdom Metazoa; phylum Chordata; class Aves; order Passeriformes; family Vireonidae; genus Vireo; species Vireo altiloquus. The sequence goes on from VZRF01004266.1 coordinate 10,438, forward strand.
CTGAGACTCCAGCTCTTGGGGCACAGGCTTTGGCTTTTTAGGGACGCTGCTGTAACAGCTCTCCTCTTGGCCCTGTGCTCCATCGCTACCCGACCGTGGGCTGGACACCCCTGAGATGTCTCTGAGGGCAGCAGGCTCCTGGCTGCCAGCCGTGCTTTGGGACGGGGAGTCCTCCCACAGATGCTTCCTGCAGAAGAGGACAGGGTCTGAGCCCTTGGCCCTCTCCAGGTACTCCTGGTAAGGTGCCAGGCTGAAGACGTTGTGGATCACCGGCATGGGTGGCGAGGACGAAAGGGCCTTGGTGTCCCTCTGGTCCTCCAGTCCCTTTGTGGGGGTCACGGACGGAGAAGGGTGGATGAGCTCCTCGGCTGGATCCTTGACCCTGCAGGCATTTCCTCTGCCTGGTCCCCCACGGGGGCTGTCCTGAGGGGCTGGGCTGCTGTTCCTCCTCCCTGGGTACAGGGGCTCCTCCTCCCCTTGCCTGGGTTTCTCCCAGCTCCGTTCTCTCGTGGGAAATGTCTCAGTGAGCCCAGTGGAGCCTGCAGGAAGCTTCTCCGAGGTGCAGACAGGTTGGAAAGCGCTGCTGTGTCTCGGTGCTGCTCTCCACTGCGGACTGTCTGCCCTGTGCTGCTCACAGCCTGGCTCCGTGCTGGGAAAGGAGGTGTGGAACACGGACACATCGCCCGGGCTGATGGCAAAACCCGGGTACCCAGTGTGTCTGGGCAGCTCAGCATCCCTTGGTGGCTCCACGTCCCTCAGCACCACTCCTGGCCTGGCACTCGCTGTCCTCAGCACGAAGGGATCCAAGGGGCTGGGAAAGTAACTCCCTGGGGCTTGGGCCTTGAGGTAGGTGCTGGAAAAGAGCTCCCTGCTTCCCACGTAGCCAAAGGCGGGCAGGGCACTGGGCTCCCCCGTGGGGGCAGCTGGGGGGTGGCAGAGGGGGCCAGCTCTGCGTGGGGACAGCGGGTAGGGTGCGGGTGGGTAGCACATGGCTGACCTCTCCCGGTTCACTGGGCTGGTGTCAGGTGGCTGGAGCTTGGGCCAGGGGTCCGGGCTGAGGCTGGGGACCTCCAGCACCTTCTTCTGGCTCTGGGCAGTGGGACAGCCTGCTTCCAGGAACGGGGTGCTGGGGGCTGGCCCAAAGGGGGCATAGTAGCGGGGTAAGGCAACGGGGGAGCCCAGCTGCTCCTTGGAGGGCAGTGCCAGGCTGGAGGGCAGCGGTGGGAGGCTGTGCTCGGAGCAGGAACCCCTCTTGTGGGGCTCACCGGGGTGGAGAGGGTGGGTGGCGGGGGGCAGAGCCCAGTTTGCCTCCCCTGGTCGCTGTCGCAGGCTGTCCGCTCGCGTTCCCAGCAGCAGAGACATCCCAGGAGCCAGGAAGGAGGCTCCGTACACCGGCCTGGGCACTGCCAGCGGGGCTGCCTTGTTCACCACCACCGCCTTCTTCACCGGCAAGGGGCACCTTGGGCTGTCCAGCTTCTTCCTGGCCATCAGCTCCTCCTGGCTCAGGCCCTCCTTGCTCCTCTGGGCATCGGGGGGCTGCAGCCCGGTGCCCAGGCTCTCCGGTGGGTACAGCAGGAAGCCCAGCAGTGGCCCCTCAGCTGGCACGGGCTGGCTCACGGCACCGGGGCCCTGCTGCAGGTAGGTGGGCACAGGGCTCCAGTGAGCCGGGGGCTGCTCGGGACCCTCGGGGCTCTGCAGAGGGCAGGCAAAGTAGGAGCCCTTGTAGCTGAAGTGGTTTTCAGAGCCAGGGTGAGGCACGGAGCTGGATATACCTGGGATTTTGCTGGGCAGGAAGCTGGTGGCAGGCGCCAGACGAGGTAGCTTGTTGAAAATCAAGGGGTCTGCAGAGTGCAAGTAGCGTTTTGAGGCCATTTATATGTTGCTGCCGATGTCCTCACGGGAGAGGTGAGTTGGCCTTCCTGGATGAGAGAGAGAATAAGCCATGAGCCAGCAACCTGTGGTGTCACAGGGTGACAGAGGGTTACTGTTATAAATGCATATTGTATTGTTGGCTTTTCACAAATATTAAAATGAATGTTATATGTGTAATGTAAGAAAATGAAGTGATATGAAAATATTTCATTTTAAAAGTAGTGTAATGTCTTAAATTATATGTAGAATGGTTTTTTATGTAGTTAACTAAGGATAGCAAAGATGAGCAAGGAAATTCTCTAAATTCTTGGACTATTTAGCTGAAAATAACATCGACAGGCCTTAGACTTTGGAATGAAGGATTTATCGATCAGAAGTGGAACGCAGAATAACCAGATAGGGGAGAATAGAAACCCAAAGAAATACTAAAAAAGGAAAAGTTGAATGATGCATAGAAATCTATGAATATGTATGAAACTCAGACATTTAACAGAAGAGGTTTGTTAGCTAAGGTGTGTCTCTGGCATCGTGCCAAGCACCCGGCCATATTAACTCTTTGCTTTATTTCTGTCTCCTATTGTCCCTTTTACTAAAACCCTTCTTAAAACCTTTTTAAATTTTACCAAGAGTGAACCTCGTTTTTCACAGTTACGACCCACCTCCATCAGGTGAGGGTAACCAGGTTCTTGTCGATGGATCCCTTGGGGTTGATTAGGGTGAAACAATGCTGAATGACCAGCGTTCATAAATATATATATATATGGGGTTTATTCTTGAGCAATTTGGTCGCAGTGGAACTGTTTTGGTTATTATCTACTGTAATACAGCAATGTAATAGCATAAAAATAACACTTCCGCTTTTTCTTCCCGAAAAGAAAGGGAAGGAAAGGGTAAGAGTAGAAAGATCGCAGCACCCATGGATCGTCCAACAAGACTGGGTTGCTGCAATTCCATTGTGATGGTGGCTGTGTTGATCCATGTGGGGTGAGGGAAGCCCAGGAAACACACAAAGTTCCATGCATTAATATAACTCGGTGGGAACGCCCAGGTACCTCCCCCGGGGCAGGGAGTTTTATCCCGGGTGATGTAATGCTGTGCATCACGGGACACTTCGAGGGTTTTGTTCGCCTGTGACACCTTTTAAGACCTATTGTGCAGCTGAGAGGCCGATTATGGCCCATCAGAGGGGATGAATACCCGCAGGCTACCTGTGAATGTCCCGGTGAGGGGAGTTTTCCCAGCTGAGCCATTCCCACAGGGACATTGGCAGGATCAAAAAGCACTATCCCACTTGGCAGATCTGTCTCTTATCAGCCTCTTCCCTTATCTCGTCCAACAGGCAACCGCAGGCTGCGATGGGTGTGCACCTGGGCAGTTACTGCAATCGCCCCATTGTTTGAGCCATTAACCATTTACATCCCAGCCTCCTGCACCACCCCTCGACTCAAACATTCCATGGGTTCTCTTCTGCCGCTGCTCACTCCTAATCTCCGACGGTGGCGATTTTCAGATAAGGGGACAGAAGGTCACGTGACATTTTCTAATACTTTGACGAGATGACTGAGTTCTCCTGTTTATATCTCCGAAAAATTTAGCCGCAGCATCATAAATTTAAAGCCTTCCGAGGCAGAGCATGGAAGGTGAGTATGTATCTTTTTTGTTCTAAATACGCATAAATCCTTGTACTGACTCCCAGGCCCAGTTTGGCTGAGATGAAATTACACTTCCATAAGGTAAAAAGCTTTTCCCACATCATTTTTTCCCACTAGGAAGACAAAATAAACTTAGCAAAAATTAAACGAGCAATGTATAAAAATTGTTTGACTAATATTTGGTCCCCAAACGAGTTACTTTTGATGAAAACACGGAAAAAACAGCTACAAATATTAACTGAGAATCTTAGCATGAACTTTTAGTGCATCAGGCAGGCCTCGGATCAAGACTGGGGATCTCTGTGGATCCACCTCCATTTCCACAGGGGAATGTCACTGCGGCTCCGATAATTGTGTGCGCATTAATTGGAGACACGCAGCCTTTTGTACACTTTCTACAGGGTGGCCAGTCGTGAGGGCTTTAATTGTGTAGGGATCTCTTTTCCATAGGATCCAGTCCTTCCTGCCAGTGGGGGGAGTCCTGGGAGGCTTCCTGGGCATTTCTCCGTGTGTCTCCTTGGAAAAGCCCTGGAAAGCTCTGGCTGCTTTGGTTCCAAAGCCTCCAAGAGCGTCTGTTGCAGGCAGCAAAGCTGGGTCAGCTCAGGTGAGGAGCCAGCAGACACAGACACAGAGGGCCCAAAATTCACATCCCCGGCTTCACCTTTTAAAGTAATTTGGCGTTTTTGCCCCAAGGCAGCAGCTCACCCTCTCCCTTAGGGTGCCTTCCGATCAGGGGCTGCTGTGGGGTGAGTGCTGGCCCGCAGTGACAGGTGGTGGGTGCCAGCAGGTGGAGCTGGCAGCCTGTCCCAGCACAGTCCTGCACCCCCGAGAATCCCAAGTGTTCTCTCAGCATTGCCTGGCATCATCTCCTGAGCATCCCACTGAGACACTGAGCATCACCTGAGCTCCAAGAGCACCACTGCACCATCAACCAGTATCGCCCCAGCATCGCCTGAGCTGTCCTGTACATCACCCAAGCAGCCCCAGGACACAGCAGAGCCTCACTCAGCACCCTCCCAGCGTGGCCAAATGTTATCCAGCATCTCCCAGCACGGCCCAGCAGCCCCGAGGCCAGGTTCTTCTCCCCTGCAGCAGGATCTCCTCCATGTTGGTTTGCTTTTTCCTTTTGTGGCAGCGTTAGCAGAGAAACCAAGGAGGAAATGGAGGAAGAGCACGTGGAGATAAGATAAAAGCCACATCAACAGCAGGGGAAACAGAGCAGATATGGGGGGAGACTTGTGGGGGGAGATAAGGGAGTGAGCTGCTGGTGGTGCTGCAGCTATGCCGGGAGGAGACCAGAGCACCACCAGCCTCTCCCCAGCCTCAGCTCACCCCAAAACAGCACAACTGAGGCTGCACCCCGCACTGAGCCTTCCCGGGGGCTTCTCATGCAAGCTTCAACAATTTAATGCTTCCCAGGAATCCTTTGAAAATTCCCACGGGAAGTCCGGTGCTTCCCTTCCTGCTTGCACCCTTGGAAGCAGCTCCCCCACAGCATTTCCAACAGCTTTATCCTCAGGATAAGTCCTTGGGGTCACTGCCAAGACATGCAGTACCAATTAAATTTGCAGCACTAAGATCCAGGGAAAACAGCTCCCTTCAAATGGAAGAAAGCTTGAAGCACACCCCAGACTGGGTTATTTTCCTTCCAAAAGGGATCTCTTGGGAGGGGTGGTGTTTTAATCTATCTCCCTGGGAGATGCATGGGAGGGAGATGCGGGCATGGGATCCCTTCCCAGCTGTGACACAAATCCGGGATCTTGGGAGTTTCCCCCTTCTCCGAAGCCCCGGAGATCTGCAGCTCCCCAGCGTGGGGATATCGGCCCTGCTGTCACCACCAAAACGGGTGATGCCACCGGGCACGATGCAATTGCCCTGTTTCACCCAGCTCCGACTTCAATTCTTGCTGGAGGGATGCACAGCAGGACGAGTCATCCCAGGCACATGGACTGACTGATAGGGTTGAGTTCATTAACCAAATTAGGGTGAGGGCACTCGTGGGCTCCCTCTTCCCATGAAATCCCCTGGGACTTTGCCCAGCCTGTACCATCCCCGTATCTGTGCCATCCCAGGAGAACAGCTCTGCTTTCGCTGTCAGCACCAGCTTTTTCCCTCCGGGACCATCCCTCTTGCAGCTAGCGGGGGAGGAGAGGGATACGTGGGAATCAGGGCTGGGGGGGATACCTGGGAGAACCCCAACACATGCAGCCAGCAATTCCGAAACCCCACAGCTGGGAAACGCAGCGGGTGGAATAAACACAACCCGTTATTCCTCTTTTTTTACGTTCATTTTTTTCCCTTCCTTCTTCTCAGGACTTTTTTCCCACACAGGGCCGTTTGGCCGGGAGGGAGCAAAAGTAAAACCAAACGCAGAGGAACACGTGCCGCCACCAGCGAAACCTCCCTGATAAGCTCCCGCGGGCCTCTGAACGCCTTATCTGCCGCGTTTCGGGTGTCCGAAGGGCACGCGAGGGCTGCCGTGCCCCCTCCGCGGGGTTCCCTGGCCTGCCAAGGCTGCTGGCACACCTCGGACATGTCTTTTTGCCCCGACAGCTCCGCACGACGTGCCCGTGTGTGTTACCGGCGGGGCACGCAGGCTCCCCGGAATTTCCTCCCCGGGATGCGATGCCCGGAGCGGGAGCCTCCCACCGCAGTCTCCCGCCTCCTCCATCGCCACGTGACGCCAAAAACAGCCGCCAACTGCCGGGCAACCCGCACGAACCGAGAAATAAAACCTCCCAAACCCGCTGGCATGCAGCATCCCCAGCCCCCCGCGAGGTGCTGCGGCAGGGGGGGAGTTCCCGGGCTCCCCCCGAAACCGAGGGACTTCTCCAGCAGTAAGGAGGCGAATTCCCGGCCGGCTGCAACCCTGGTTTCACCATCTCGGGGGCTTTGGGATCCTGCCGAGGAGGTCACCTTTCCCATCTCCGGTGGGTTCGGAGCTCACCGGCATCGCTCTCCCCAGTTTCGGTCATCTGGGGGAACCAGCAAGAGGCCCCAGCGGTCCCAGCTCCCTCATTCCGTACCATGTCCCTTTTCCACAAAGTTTGCAGCTCCCGAGCTTCTCCCGGGCGGGCAAAAGCCCAGCCGGAGCCTTCCCGTGGACCAAGACAGCTGCTTTTTAAAGCAGTATCCTTTTGGAATTCATGCCCCAAGCCACGGCTTGTCTGCGAATTAAGCTGAACTCCCCCCACCAGGAATATTCACTTTTATTAAAAAAAAACAAAACAAAACCAAACAACTTTAAGGAGCATTGAGCAGTTACCAGAAGGGCGGAATGACTGCGTCCCCTTCTACCTGGGGGATTAAAACCCCTCCAAAACGCATCGATCCCGTTCCGACCCATCGATGTCACATCCAAGGCAGGTCACGGTCACTGCTGGGACCCCCCCGCCCCCGGTGGTCACAAGGCCTGGCCAGGACACAAGGTACGGATGTGGCAGGGGTGGGTGGCCGTGTCCGTCCTTCTGTCCCCTCCGCACACCCATGGCCACCGCTTTGGTGTGGGCAACACTCCGGCGACCCCCAAAATAAACCTCTCGCAGGAGCTCGAGTGCACTCACGCTGAGAATCAGCCGCATGATCCAAAGTGTCCATAAATGGGTAAAATCCCGGGATCCGGAGCCTGCAACCCGTTTGTCCTTGCATGGCCCAACGGGAAGCAACGAGCCCGAGGATGGCGTGCAGGGATCCACCCCTGCCCGAGGGTTTCACCCGCCGGGGGAGCCCCGAGGCAAGCGCGGGGCTGGCTGGGGGTACCCCCGCGCCGCTGCCCCGCATCCCTCCGCTCCATCGCGGCTCCTGCATCCCTCCTGCACTCACCTGCGGCTGCGGCGCGGTGCCTGCCCCGGCGCATCGCTCCGGGCTCGGCTCGGGGGCTCCGCGCGGACCGGGGGAACGGCGGGGGCGCGGCCCCTCCTCGGCCGGCAGCCCGCGTTGTGCGGAGGAAGTGGGAGGACGAGGAGGAGGAGGAGGAGAAGGAGGAGGAGGAGGGCTGGATGTGCGTGTGGGCCGGCCGGGGGAGGGGACGGGACGGGACGGGAGAGGAGAGGACAGCCCAGCCGCATGTGCGCTGAGCGGGTCGGGGCTCTGCCCGTGCGCTCCGAGCGGGGACTCTCGGGACAGGAACGTGCCCCACGTTACGGGGACACCCGCAGCCGGGAGCCCCTGTACGGAGGGGTCCCCGTTACAGCAAGACCCCGTTATAGAGGAGGGGCCGCGTGGGGAGCCCGCGGGGGGGACAGCGTTATTAACGGGGGGGGGGCAGCGTT
>VZRF01004266.1:18242-53943 GCA_013396875.1 Vireo altiloquus
AGCGTTATTAACGGGGGGGCAGCGTTATTAACGGGAGCCCTCAACGCATGGAAGGGACCGGCAGGCCCCATTAGCAACTACCCTCCCATTAAGGGGAGACCCCACTGGGGAGGACCCCCATGAAGGACCCCCTCACTGACAGGCAGCCCCATTAGAGAGGAGTCCCATTAAGGACTTGCAAACAGTCCCCATTATGGACCCCCATGAAGGACTCCCATGAAGGACCCCCCGCTCACAGGCGGCCCCATTAGAGAGGACCCCCATGAAGGACCCCCCGGTTACAGGCAGCCCCGTTAGAGAGGATCCCCAGGAAGGACTCCCCGGTGCGAGTGTTGCAGATGAGGACCCCCATGAAGGACTCCCCGGGGCGAGTGTTGCAGATGAGGACCCCCATGAAGGACTCTCCGGTGCGAGTGTTGCAGTGACGCCGCAGTCACAGTGCCCGGAACGAGCTGTGACTGTGCAACGCTGAGGGCTCAGCAGCCGCTCGACGCAGCCCAATCCAGTTTAGGGGCCCCACGGCCGCCTCAGTAGAAACTGTTCAAAACCACGCGTACAGCTCACCCAGACAGGGAAGAACTTCATATGTAACATTTTCTGATGAATTCTGCACCGGTAAGAAGGACGTTTATCATCTCGAGCCATGAGTGCACCTTAGACGGAATCCCCCGCCCTGTATCCGGGCAGATAATAATGTCTGTTTCTTAATACCGCACTGGTGTTAAGGAGTTTTATTCCTAATTTCGGTGACACAGGCACTCCCCATAAACAGCCATTGCAGCCCATGCATTGTGGGGGTTCCCTGTGAAAGAGGAGCCCCCGTTACAGGAGGACTCTCAGCACAGAGGAGCCTCCCCCAGGCTGAGCCCACCAGGATGTGGCCGGAGCTCTGGGTCTGGCCGGACACAAGTCCCTGTGTCCACAAAAAATCGCTTTCCCATCTCGTATGCAGGGCCATGGGGAAGCCGAGGGACCCGCGGGCAGCCTGGGGGTGGCTGCTGAGCCCCCCGAGAGTCGCTCCCCGCCCCAAATCAAAGCCCCTCCTCCTGGATTTAACCCCCGCCTGTCCCAAGCTTTGACGCGAAGTGTTTAGCTAAGGAGGCGCGTCTGGAAAAGTCCATACAAACATTCCCGGAGTAATCATTAACCCTGATGAAAGGCACGGAAATATGATTAACCCAGTGACATAGATCCCGGGGGATTAAGTGCGTTGCCCAAGGCCGTGGAGTGAAGCAGTGGCAGAGGCTCAGCTCCCTCAGGCAGTGAGAAATAAAGATTTTGAAGTGAAAAATAAATAATTCCACTTTTTTATTACTTTATTGAACAAAGACCAAGAAGGCAGGGATTGAATTCTCCTCTCGCTGGCCTCACAAGCATTATTTTCCACTTACAGCTTTAATTTATAGCAGTTTTGTGGCAGCAGCAAAGAAAATAAGGTTCTGGGAAGAGCTGGTGCTGAATTCCCAGTCCCTTGGCTCCGAAGTTTACACACCACTGCTTTGTCTGGAATTCATGGATCAGGTGCTGCCATTAATGTTTTCTTTGGTCAAATGGCAATGCAATTAGAGAACAGTTATTACATTTAATTAGGAGATGTCATATATTAGTGTGCAACATCGAATAGTTATTATGTATTAAAAGAAGCAAATGGGTGGATAACACAGCTTGTTATTTGGAGTTATAGGCATTAAAACTATCAGTGTTAATTTTTACCTCACTGAACAGAATCACAGTTCCCTCGACATGGCAGATAATCCCTTTAAGCTTGAGTTGGCTCATACATTTACATAACTTGACTCAAGAAACACCTTTCCTCATCCTGGTTTTGCCACATCCCCACTGCCAGGCATCCAGCTGGACCCTGAAAATTAAATTTCAACAACATTTTCTCACTCTTACACTTCTCTGCTGCAGAGAGGGGAGTTTCTACCTGTTGTCTCAGCAAATACCTGCTCTTTTGTTCTTTTTCCTGTGAATTTCCTTCTCTCAACTTCCCGCGTGGTTCATCTCTGCATTAGCGACTCAAATGATCTGAGCAGCTCCTTACTGAGGCATCAAGCCTGCTGGAGACATCAACTTCCAAAAAAAACCCCATTATTTAATTTCTATTTTATTGTTTTAATTTTTGCATAATTTTTGAAGACATAAAAACTTGGGAATGTAGCTTTGGGGGAAAGGTGGGTGATGATTCCCACTCAGGGCATGGGAAAAAGGGCATTCCCACCCTTTTTGCCCCTCCAGCCATCAGCATCCTCTCTGTTTGGTTCCCGGTGATGGGAGCAGCCCCAGCACACCCACAGGGTTGCTGTGAACCCAAGGAGGTGAGGATTTCACCAATTAAGTCAAATTTTGGCCGTGTGGTTTTCGATTTTCTTTTTGAGGCTTCTCAGCCTCAGCATCTATGTTCAGTCTGTTGTTTACTGGGCTGTGGCTGCAGGCTGCAATCAGGAAACGTTCTGGTTTCACATTGCCACTGCCTGCAGGGTCCCCAGAATCCATGTCCGAGGTGGGACACCCATCCTGGGGTTCACCCTGGCAGGCACAGGGGTGTGGGGGCTCCAGGTGGGAATACGGGCATCAGGTTCCTGGCTCCAGGCAGCACTGGGGGTTCATTGCTGCTCCCCTGCTACAGCACTTCTCCCATACCCAAAAAAGGTCAGTTCTTCTCCCAGATTTTGCTCCCCAGTTCGTCCTGATGCTAATTAAGCCCCTCAGAAGGATTTAACCCCTCCTAGGAGGGAAGAACCCAGAGCAATGCTGGCCAGGGATTCGAGTGATGGAGAAGGGTGGGTGATCTCCAGCTCACAGGCCATCTCCTCTTCCTGTGGCAGATCTGTCCAGGAACATCTACCTTCATTCCTTTTTCCTACTTTTTTCCCTCTTCTCTTTGATTTGCTGCTCCATAAAGTCGTGCTTTAGGTTCAGGAGAGATCAGCTATTGAGCTGATCCTCCAGTGACAGCGAGAGGTGGGATTTAAGGTCACCCACTGCCACAAACCCCACAGCTTCCCAGGTTTTAAACACAGCATCCCTCCAAAAAGACCTTGGGTTTGCTCCTAGTGAGGCCTGAGGTGGCCACCTAAAACCAGGGACTAGACAAGAATAAGAGAATAAAGGGAGGTATTTATTTGAAGGGCCTTCAGAGGCACACCCTGGGCACTCAAAAGGTTCCACCCAAGATGGACCCTGGGTCACGAGTTCTTCACACTTTTATAAGTTTGGTCTATTTGCATATCAGGGTTAATTCTCCAATTATAACTTTGGTTAATGATGGATTTTCCCCAAGTTTACCCCCGCTTCTTAAGACTTTAGTTTCCACTTGTTGGGCCTGGGACAATCGAGGTGTCCTTGGAGAGCAAACTTAGGGAGGTTTGTTATGTCTAACCAGCATGAGCAGCAGCTCACACGAAACTTCTGAGTTACACACTAGGCAGCACGGGATTTGAAAAATACAAAAGTTAAAACCTAAAGCATCACTAGGGACCAGAAAACCTCTCTCCACTCCTCAAATCATCTGGTAATCCCTCGAATAATCCACCAGAGCTGAACCAGAGATGGCTTTTTTGGCTCAGGAGCCGTTTGGAGGGGAGCAGGAGATGGATAGGGTCCTTCTCTACACCTGAAATATGTCCCATGTGTGGAATGAAGGCAAATCCCCTGGGCACCGTGGGCAGTTTGGGACACCAGCACCTGTTGCTCTGTCCAAGAGGACAAGAGGGGGCTTTATCCCACCCCACCATCCCCGGGGCTCCTGCTGGGCACTTCCCGGCCTTGTTAGCAGCCCTTGCCTTGGAGACATCCCTGGTGACAGCAGCACCCCTGATGAGGCTCTAATTATCGAGCTAATTGGAGTAAGAGAGCTGTACAGACAGTCCCAATTTCCCACGCACAGCCTGGCTGGAGGAGAGGGGCAGAGGAAAACAGGGATGAGGGGATGGAATGGTGGGGGGGAGCCGGAGGGAGGAGGATTAGGGAGGGCTTCCAACAGCTGCCATTGTGGTTAAATTTAAAGTACACTTATTGTGAAGAGAAAGATCAGGGTTTCCTCATCCCACTCATTTCTTCTGGAGCCAAGGAGTTGAAACCTTGGAAGCTGCCAGCTCCTTCCAAGCCTCCAGTGAATACTGGCAGTGAGAGGAGGAGACCCAAACATCCTCTGAAATACTCACTCCCGCATCTCTCCCTGCCCTGAAGTCAGACCCCATGCTCTGGGTCATGTAAAGACCCATGAGGGTCTCTACAGCTTCTCCCACCCATCCTTGCTGTGGATCTCCTTCCAACCAGGGTAAGATCCCCTTTTAGGCTGAACTAGGAGAAAATTAGGTCTGGAACTAGATGATTTTCAAAGTGCCTTACAACCCAAACCATTCCGTGATTCTAAAAAAATACGTCATGGGCAGGTCTGGTTGCTCATCCAACATTTTTCCAGCTTTATCTCCTTCAAAACTTTGATTTGGATCCTGTCAGGACCTACAGTTATTGGTAAATAAATAAAAATCCCAACCTGCACTGCTTGCTGCCCCAGGAAAGCAATAAAGACAAGGCCCAGCAACCCAGAGATGCAGGTACCTCATTATCTCTAGATAATTATCCGTAGGTAATGAGATATCCAAGCCCCAGCAAGAGCAGAGTGGGAATAAATCCCCAAGGGACATGAAACATCATCACCTTCCCACCCGGAATCATGGAATCGAGCAGACCCCACCAGCCAAGAGGGTTTTTCTCTGCTAAGTCATTCCCTCAGCAAGCTGCTCTCCAAGGAACACTGAAAACAAAACAAATCCTGTTCTCCCAGGAGGAGGAATCCAAAAATAACCCTGTGGATGAATGAGCAGCACAAAGCCAACTGCTGAGGCTCGGCTCGAGTTTGGGAGCTGAAAGCTTTCCAGCTCCATGTTCCCACTTGAGTTACTGCCCCGGCATTCACACGCCGTTCCTGAGCTTAAAAATAATGAAAAAAACCCGCGGTGTTTCTTTTTGCTTTTGTTTCCCAGCATGGGAGGTGAAATCCTGCAAAGCCCTGGGGGAGGATGCAGGGAGGGAGAAGCCCCTGGAGCAGCCCACAGGCTGATGGAGCCCATCCAAAGCTGAGGAAAGTTGTGCATCAGGACATGGGCCTGGAGTCCGTGGCACTGAATTCCACAGCCAGGCTTGCTTGGTTTGGCACGTTTGGATGCTCTCTCTGTGGGAAGTCCTGGGACGATGGCAGCGCTGGGGACGCTCCTGACACACTCCCTGCTCTTCCAGCAGGCAGGATGCTGGCACTGGGGTGGCTCACCCACTCCCTGCCTGCAGGAAGGATACACCCCCGAACACAAGGATACCCATGGAATACCCAGTGCAGCTTCTCACCAGCACCAGGAGCGGAGGAGCATGAGAAAAGGCCTTCAGCAGGAATCTCACACCCAGGAGCAGAGATTCCTGGGCTGAGATTCCCCTGTGAGCCTCCCCTCCTTCCGCCACGTCCGCATCCTGCCCTGGGAAGCAGCCCCCTGCCCGAGTTTGTTCCCTGGCCACCTCCAGGGACACCCCCAGCATTCCTGGTTTGCAGGGAGAGGGAGAGCAGCCAGGGCAGGGAAACCACCTTGCTCAGTGCTGTGTGGTGAGGAATAGACCTGTGGTCTTGGAAAAGCCTTGGATGTGGTGACAGCCGAGCCAGGGAAGCTGGCGAGCTGCCCTGTGCTCCAGCCAGCAGCATCTGTGCAGCTCCCAGTCCCAGGAACAGCAGCATGAGCACAGACAGGAGCCAGCTCCATGCCCAAACACCTCTCACCTCCCTGGGCTCTGAAATGAAGCCAAGTCCCTCTGTGGGGACACCAGCAGTGTCCGTATTTTGGAAGCTGGCCTCGCTGGCACAGCTGGGATTGGGGTGCCATGCCTCCTTCCCTGGCTGCTGGACAGGGAGCCCCACATCCCCAGAGATGGTGCTGCCCTTCCAGAGGCTCTGGAGCCGTGGCTCCAGGGATCTGCATCCTAATAAGCACCATGATGTAACTCCGAGTAAGCCTTGCAAGGGATTAGCCTGAGGAAGCTGCAGTTTCTTACCTCTCTTTTTTTTTCCCCCTTCCTTTTTTTCTGCTCTGGTTGAGGTCACCCAGTTTGAACCTCAGCAACACATGGACTTTCTTTCCCTTCTCCTCCCATCCGTGACCTCGCTCCCGAAGAGAATCCCTGAGTCTGTGCCAGCACAGATGCTGCTGCCTGTATCTAAAGCTCTGGAATGGTTAATTAACTTATTTCTACGTGATTCCCAGGGTGGGAATGGCTACAAGACTCTGTAACATCTCCAGACTCTGTTCTCCACCAGTTATCTCTGATGTCTGTGTGTTTGGTGTTCCTTAAGGCTGCCTCCATCAGCTGCCTCCCCCCCAGCCAGTGCCCACAAGCCTCCCACGGACACCCCGAGATGCTCCAAAAGTCTTTAAACCAGTTTTTGTTCCCTCCTGGCTGGGGTCAGGACTGGGTTCACCTCTGCAGGATGTTTGCATGGCATTGCTATGGTATCTCCCACATTCCTTTCCTCTGTGTGGGAGGACAGGCATGGAACTGCGATGAATTTGACCATTTTATTCCCTCTCCTGCCTGCAGAAATCACTGTCAATCCTGGAAACACTTCACTCTTCTGCAGTCTTCCCTGGCTCTGGGCTGGTTCCAGCCCTGCTCTGGAGGCTGCTTTCCTCTCTCTAGGATGGTCCAGGGTGGTCTCTCCTCTTCCTCTAGGAGCACTCACCATGTGGCACTGATGGGGAAGAGGACACCAAGATGGATGAAGGTTTTCCACAGAGAAGAGTCAAGCTCCTGTGGGAAGCCCAAGGACCAAGGTGGAAGGCATCAGGATCCAATGGGACTCAGGCCTGCACTAGTGGCCACCAAATCCCTGGAGCTCAGAGGCTTTTGCTGTGCCAGAAAGGGAGGTCCCTCTCCTGTGGGATCATCTCTTCATCCTCCCAGCTGCTGCTGGGTCTCTCAACTGGGCTCTTCCCATGGCTCCACTCCCCCCAAGTCAGAGTGAGCCGTGAGTGTCGCTGCTGCTCAGCAACAAAAACTGGTGATACAGGTTATAAAAACACCTGTGGTGGGAAAGGGATATTTCCCTCCTGGTGGGACATCTCCAAGAAGCTCCACATGGTAGGGGATGGCCCAGGAGGCCAACTGGAGCTTCACTGTCCTCCTCTCCTGGGTGGCTTGGCTCGAGGACTCACCAGAGGAGAGAGCAGAGCATCCCTGTAATCTGCCAGGGTGGATTTGGGCTCTCTGCTCGTCTGCAGCCTGATTGCTGAGGTGGGACCAGGAAGAGGAGCCTTCTCTGTTTACTCGCATAGTTTCAAGGTGAATAACACACTCAGCCCAGCTCTGGCTCCGTGGTGCTGTCAGGGAGCAAGACCTTCCCCTCCCAGCTCCCCCAGCCCTGGGGCTGTCAGGATGGGCTGAAGAAGCTCTCAAATGGAGGGACACAGGGCTTTGAATCCCCTCCTGCTCCATCCCAGAGGGGCTGGGGGCCAGAGAACTCTCCTTGCCCAGCACAGAGGATCTCTGTCCTTCTTTCCTCCCCTTCCCCCTTCCTTTTGGCACACAAGGAGCTGCTTTGATGCCCTCATGAGACAGATTTTCCACTGATAACAGATCCTGATGATAACAGATCCTTGTGGTCACCCCTGTGACTGGTTCCAACTGACTCATTCTTCCCATGGGGTTAAATCCTGGTGTCTCCAGCTCCCTTCAGCCACCTTGGGAATGGGGATATCTTATTTCCTTCATGTCCACCTCCACCAAACAACCCTCTCCTGCTCCTGATCCTGCTCAGGTCTGCCAGTCCTGACCCTGGACCTTGGCCAACGCTTGGGCAGCCTGTCCCCAGGAATTAACTGCTACCCTGTGCCTTGGATGTGGGAGCAACACCTCACTGATGGGTTTTCTTCCTCCACAATCATTGGCTGAAACAGAGGATCCAGGGAAAACATCAGACCTCAGTGAGCCTCACCACCCAGCAGAGTGAGCTGGCAATAGTCTTTGTGTCCTGGGTGGCTTCCTCTTCCAGGCATTGCTTTTTGAAGCCGCCCTCATCCTCCTGCGTCAGGAGAAATCGTATGGAGAAACATCTCCTTGGGACATGCTGGGTGCATTGGATGGTCCTGGGTTTTGCACAAGAGGCAGTGAGTTGTTGTGAGTCATCATCCTCTCATCACTTATCTTCTCTGGACTCATCAGGATGTTACAGACCTCAGTCACGTCTGCCCTTGGTGCCCCCGTTCCCAGCCTGTTTCACCACCCTTTGCACAGGAACCTGAGTTTTTGAGGAGGTGGGCTCGGAACAGAGACTCTTCGAGAATGTTTTCCATGGAAAGCTGCTGGGGGGAGGAGGCTCGTGGGATTTGGGAAGCCGCCCTTGTTTGCCGGCGCTGTGCAGGGTGTTAGGAGCCTTGTCTGGGAACATCTTGAGCTCTCCAGCCGCCGGCGGTGGGAGGTGGTGATGGCTCCGGGGGTTATTGCTGCACCACTGAGGTAAGATGGATTAGCACCGCGAGGTTGGGAAATGGGCTGGACCCTCTTGCCGAGCTGGAGTCGAATTGCAGCAGGAGCACCAGCGGCTCCTCGCAGAGCCCGAGGCCACGGGCTGGCAATCACCGCCCCGGCAGGCTGGGACATCTTATTGCCCTCATAAAAACCTCCTTTCACTCATCAGGCTAATGTGGGTTTTGGCTGGAGCCATTAGAGCCTCATAAAGGGACTGCTAGCCTCCCACCTCCACATCCCCGCTGTCCCCAACCTCCTCACTCTGCCCTCCGTGCCAAGTTTTCCCTTCTCCTTTTCTCCACAGTGAGAATGACGGGAAAAAAAATCCCAACCAAACGCCACAAAAAGGGCACTTTGCCCCCTTTTTGTGTTGCAGCAAAGCTGTGGGCGCAGGGAGCTGTTGGAGCAGGAGCAGCCGGGGTTTTGGCAGGGATGCTGCTGGCCTGCCCCATTTGGAGGAGCTGAGGCAGCCGAGCCTGCCAAGTGCCAGAGAACAGGGGATGAACCTGAAGCTGTTCTTTGAGCTGGGAGCCGGCCAAGCTCTACTGGCCAAGTGTCTTCTTTATTCCCTTCTAGGCTTTTTCCGTGCCTGGGTGTATTTCCACAGCATGAAGATGGGTGGAAAATTACTGGTGGTGCTCCAGTGCCAGGTCCCTGCCCTGGCAGAGGTGAGTTAAGGCTGTGCGTTCATCCAGGGGACTTCTCACCATGGGATGCTGCTGGGGCTGGAATGCCTTGAAGAACCAGCAAAGTAGCTTAAAAAAAAACCAAAAAGAAAGCTATTAAAAATAAATCTTTCTCTTTTTTTAGCTTAAAAATGTTTCTCTGAAGAGATGCGTCCATCCCAGCCCACTGAAGTTTTTGCAGCCCAACAGCTGCCTGGGTTCTGCTCCTCAGAAGTGAGAGGAGAGAAAGCACAAATGCATCCCAAACAGAGAAGATAAACCAGGAGAAATTGATGTGCACCAACATCCACTGCCCCGAATCCCTGTGATCCCACCCACAGCGAGGAAAGCAGCAGTGGCTGAGAGCTTGGGATGACAGGGAGCACCTGGGTTTGGAGGGAGGGAGGGAGGGATGGATGGATGGATGGATGGATGGATGGATGGATGGAGGGATGGATGGAGGGATGGATAATGGATGGATGGATGGATGGATGGATGGATGGATGGATGGATGGATGGATGGATGGATGGAGGATGGAGGGATGGATGGATGTTTAGAGGAGCACGGAGCAAGCCCTGAAGATCTCCTTTCTGCTACCCAAGGCGTGATTCACAGCCCACATGCTGCTTCTCCAAGGAAGCACATGGAACATCTCAATCTTCCTGTTATGGGAAAACCCTGATTTCAACATGCAAACCAAGGAGCTGAGGCTGAGGTGCTGCATCCCTGGGACCATCCATCCCAGCCTGGTTTCCTACCTCCAGGCTCAGGGATGCTCATCTAACCCAGTTCCTCCGAGCCAGGACTGGTGGGAGGGATGGAGCATGCCCTGCTCATGTCCAGGCCGTTGGAGAGTCCCCATGGCTGGGACAGAAGCAGCACATGGACATCACATACCTCAGACANATTGGAAAATCCCCATAGCTGGGACCATGGACATCACATACCTCAGACAGCTGAGCCTGGCCTCTCCCCTCCTCTCCAATGGCACCTCCAGCCTTCCTCTCTTCCTCCTGAAACTACCATTCTGGCCTGTATTTGTGAGCAGTTTTATGGAATTTCACTCTTCCAGCCAGGAAGGGCAAGCCCAGGTGTTTTGGTGCCCATCAAAGGAAGACATCTGCTTGGCGAACATAGCAAAGCCATTCATCACCTTCAGACACCTTTCTTCCCACGCTGCAATTTTCAGTGCCTGGAAAGGAAAAGAACATAACAATAAATGAGTGAAGCTCTTGGCTGTGCCTGCTGCAGCATCCCTGGATGGGGCTGTGGGACCTTCTCCAGCCTGGTGTGGGACAGGACATCCCACCGGCTTGCTGCTTGGATGTACAAGCTGTTCTTTTCCATCCCTCTGTTACTGGGACACCGACTTTGGTCCCTCAGTTCCCTCAGCAGGGCTTTTATTGTGGAAATCCTCAGGAAAGAGGGCTGGGAATGAGGTGGTGCTGGGATAAGCCATGCTGCCAGTTCAGGGATGGTTTTACCACTGCAGGCAGAGGAGAGGGATGGCTACTCAGGGCTTAGGGCTGAAATGACCCTCTGCCCTGCTTCTCCCCATGCCAGCTCCACGTCCTCATCATCTTACAGCTCATGGAAACCTGTTAGAGGGAGGTTTAATCCTGGAGGTTTGACCCTCCCTTGGGGATACCTGCTGCCATCACATCCACAGCAGCTGGATCAGCCCTTCCCACAGGGAACCACAGCTTGGCCCCAGTTCAGCATCTGCCCCCAGGCTGGGGACTCCCCAGCCCCAGTTGGCAGCCAGCCTTGATGCCACCAAAGCTCCTGGGGACTTCCCAGCCTTTGGAAGAGCTCGTATTGCATCAGCCAGGCCTGGAGGAGCTGCTGAGGGACACCTAGGGATCTCCTCCTCCTTCTCCCGCTTTCAAAGCTTTTCCTGCTTTGCCTGTTCTCCAGAAGGATGCCAGATCTCCCTGGGGCACTCTTGGTGCCACTTGGATGGGGACCTCCTTGGAACAGACACTAAGAAAACACAAATCCACGAGTTTTTGTCCTTAGGCAGGTAATTAGTGGCCTGGGCTTTGCCTACGCCAAGCCAGTGGCTCTGCAAGACATGGCAGGTCCTGGGTTTTCCAGACTTTTCATCAGCTGGCCAGTGGCATATGGAAATCCCAGCCCAGGAAAATCCCGGATGAGCCTTCCCTGTCCTCCACAGTCCCAAAACCCAGCACTTTCCCATCAAAGCTCAGCACCAGCAGAACTATGCTCAGTGCAAAGTCCCATCTGCTCTCCAGAAGGTGATTCCCAGCTCACAAGTCCACCTTGGGCCTTCTAGGCCCAGCAGGACTTTCCAGCCCCAAGCAATGATGAATTTTTGGAGAAGGCTCCATTACCCAGCGTGGCCATGGCCATCCCATCACCAGATCCTGACACATTTTTTCCCCAACACCCTGCAGCAAGAGGGAAAAATTCTCCATAGCCTTTGGTTCTCCCATCCCACTGTTGCAAATAGAATAAAGTTAGGATTTTAGAAGTAGTAAGGCTAAGGCTTTGCAAGGCCGAGAAGGCCTCGGATGAAGAAATAGTTCTCTTGGGAAACTAGAATAGAATGTGCGGGGTTGGGGGGGAATTGTAATCAAAGGAGTTAGCTGACCATGTAGAACAAGAAGTAAGCACATAGTTATATGTAGACAAGAGTGATATATGTTGCATGCAAGGGGAACTTCAGTGGTGGGAGTTAGTTAAGCATTATCTTAAACTAGACAAGCATAAAGATATATAGCCTCTGGGATAATTATCAATTGTTATCTGTATGATTAAGAATGTGTAACTTTACATGTAAGCCACTTTAGAAAATTGTATAAAAGCTGAGCAAAAATGAGGCTCAGTGGAATCCTGATTTGGGACGCTAGTCCCCAGGTTCCCGGGCCCCGAATAAAGCACCGCATAAACTGATACTCTGTCGGTTTGTGTTTGTAGTCGGTGGGCAACACCACCACCTCAGGCCAGCACCAGCTTGGAAGCTTCCTGACCTCCTTGCTGCTCCAAACATCTCATGTGGCTCAGTGGATAGCCTGGGGCTGGGTTGCTGTGTCCTGTTGGATTTGACTCCGAGGGATTTGGGACAAACTAGGGAGGCAGCACAGGATGCCCTCACAGCCTCAAAGCTTGGAGACACCATCAAGGCCTGGGATGGTTGTAAATGGTGCCTTCCCTAAAATCCCCATCACATCCCCACAAAAAAGTGTGGGCAGCACATGGGGAAGTCCTTCTCCATGTCAGCAGTTCAAAAGTCCAGGAGGAAAAAGAAATTCCAGAGGATAAATCAAGAAACTTCTCCCAAACGTGGTTTGAAGTATCAGTGTTGATGCAGACTTTGATGGGAGGAAGGAGAGGTGAGGGAGGAGGAGGAAGAGGAGGAAGAGGAGGAAGAGGAGGAAGAGGAGGAAGAGGAGGAGGAGAGGCAACTCTGAGTTATCTCTTAGCAATGTGTATTCGTCTGCATCCAGCAAAAATTGAGAAGGGGATTGATTTCAAAAGAAACAGATGTTAACATATTTGCAATCCAAAAACCCATGGAAAAAAAGCCCCAAATGCCCACATTCCTGCACTGAGACCCAGCAGCTCCTCCCAAACACACGTGGCCACTGCTGACACCAGTTCCATGAGAGCCACAGGAGCTGGGAGCTGTTTTGGGGCCAAGCTGCCTGTTTTGGAAACACCTTCCTCATTTCAAGGGCGGTGCCAGCTCATCTTGGGCATGATCCCCCCTTTTATCTTCGGCTTCCCCATCACCCCCGAGGCTGCTCCTCCCAAGGTCATCCCAGTGATCCATCTGGGTGGCTGCTCCTTATCTGCCGAGCCAGGAGCAGCTTCCCCTCTCCCCTCCAGGGATGCATGCCAGGCTGAGATAAGGATCCACTGGCTCCAGGGAGGGGGAGGGAAAGAGGTTCTCCCATCCAAGCATGAGGTGGAGGGGACCATGTGCCATCAGGACACTCGCCGAGCTAAAGAGCCCGAGGGCACCTCGCGCCCATCATCGGGGCACGCCTGGAAAGGGGAAAATTAACATAAACCGAGAAAAAAACAAGAGAAAATTAACATAAAATGTATATACAGCCAAGAGAGGAGGGTGAGAGAGAAGCTGTTGCACTTCTCCGGGTGTTTCCAAAACTCTTCTTTCCAGAGCCACAGTAGGAGAACGCTGATTTTCCTCCAAAATTTCGTGCAGGCTGAGGTCAGCAGAGAACCAAGACCAGGGGGGAAACCAAACCCAAACCCATGGTGTTTCACATCTCATCGTCTGCTGGGCCTGGCAGGATGCTCGGAAGAGGGGGAGCCTCAAACCCTGGCCCAGAGGGGTCCACCCCACCATCTCCCGGTTTCCACAAGGGAGAAGGAGATGTTGGCATGGTGGGAGCTCAGCTGGAGCATCCCACGGGCACGGCTGTGTGCGACGGGAGGGTGGCTGGCTGCGGGGGCACGGGAAAGGGGCATGGGGAAGCACCGGGAGGAGCCACAGCCCAAGGACAGCCCCATCCCCGGCACTGACTGGGTCGGGACGCGGCCGGCCGGGATTGTCAGCAGCTGAGTGAGCCAGCAAAGCAAACATGAGCAAAGAGCTCCCGAGTCATGTAAACAAACAACCAATTAAGAGATGAAATAAGTCGCCCAGGTACATAACCTTTCTATTTAAACACTATGGGCCTGGAAAAGTTCCAGCGCATCTGACCCAGCTTTGCCTGTGATCTCCGGGCCGAGCTCCTGCGAGATAAAAGGGGTTGGGTTTCAGGGAGTGACTTTTATTCTGCCTTTCCCCCCACCTATTATCCTTTCTTTCTTTCTTGTGTTGGTTTAATTCAGAGGGAAAGCCCCCAGATGTTTCCTCCTGCATCCCCTTCTCGGCATGGAGCAGGACCTGCCTCCCTCCCCAGCCCTGGAAGAGGATTGCCGGCATTGACCTGTTAATTAAGGAATTTAAAGCCGGCATAGGGGTAAATCGACCCAGCAGCATTAAAGGAGCAGATGGAAGAGAAAAACCAGGTTTTAAAAGAAAGGCAGACATCCCTGGGAGAGAGGTTTTGGGGGAATGAGGATGCTCCTTGCACAGCAGGACAAGGCACAGAGGCTCAGGCGGGTGACACCCGATGGATGTGCATGGGAGGGTGTTGGTTTTGCTGGGGTTTCTGTCTCCTACAGCTCAGGGGACCCTCAGCCAGCTCTCTCCTTTTAGCCTCCAACAAGCTGCCAGACCCCTTGCCCTCTCCGGGGCTTCCCTGTGCAGCCACTGCTGATTCAGGACAGCGAGGGACTCACCCCGCTGGCTTCAGCACAGCCTCTAATCCCAGGCTTAACTTTAAGCCCAGGTTTGGGGTCCCGCAGAGGACAGTAGTCACACAGCCCAACCGAGGTCATGGCTGAGTTACACTGACTCTTTCCAGGGATGGGGTGGAGGGTGCACTGTGTTAATTAGTGCTGTTAAATTGCCTAAATCCACACACCCGCAGGATTTTGTTACCCAAACCATGGAGGCTGTAGGGATAAGGACCATTTAGGGGAAGCATCACTAATTATTTTTGGAGAAAGAAAACCCTTGCTTGACACCAGACTAGCAGCTCTTTCAACCCTCAGTGACAGTGTTTCATCTTAAAATGGCTTTTACTGAGGTGCTTGATGTACCCAAACACCCCACTCTGCTCCACCACCAGCTGCCCAGTCCTGCAGAAAATATTTGGGGACAGGGATCACATATTTGGTAGTCTGCTTAAAAGATTAAAATACCTCCTTATTTGGAGGCCAAACATACAGATGCAGCCCATGTGCCATGGGATGGAAAGGGGATGGAAAGAGGTGATGCAGCTTGGCTATATCTGCATCACTCACAGATAGTCCCAAAACTTGGCACACCAGGAATGCTGGGTGAGCCTCCCCAAACCCCACCATGCAGGGATGCTGGGTGACCCTCCCCAAACCCTACCATGCAGGGATGCTCAGCAGTGCCCAAACTCCAAACTCCAATGGCACATATGAACTCACCTCCAGCGACACCAACCCTACCCACCCCAGGGTGGAATTTATGAGCAAAGAAAGGAACAGAGTTAAAAACAGCCCGAAGCCAAGAAAACCTGCTCAGACAAGGAAGTGAGAGCCCCAAAGATAGTGCTCCCACTCTTTCACATCTGAGCTTTCAGTAATCACAGCTGCTTTCACTTCTCCTTTGCCCTCCGCCTGTTCCTCCGCTACTGGGTTTTGGTTCCTCTCCACTCCCCCATCATCTTCCTCCTTCGGAGGCCAAGCCTTCAAACCACTTCAGCTTTTATTTCCCTGGGGTGCTGCCAGTTCCCATGTCCCGGCTCTGGCACCACAGTGCCCTTCGAGGAGCTGGGGATGTGATGGGAATGTGAGGTGACGTCCCCTGCAGGGATCCAGCTTGGATGGATGCTCTGGGGGAAGATGGATGCTGGGTCAGGGGAGGGAGAGAAGAGCGAGGAGCAAGAAGCAGAGCAGCTGGAGCTCTCTTTCTCCATGGCTTTTCCCAGGTATTCGACTTCCAGCAAAGCCCTGGCAGACCCAGCTATTTAATGATGATTATTTTTAAAGAGCCAGCACAGAGAGTCCGTGCTGGAGGGACGCGCCGAGCTTTGTTCTGCTTTGGCAGCGGCAGTACCAGTGCGTGCTAGCGCTGACGGAGGGTCAATATTGACTTTCTGCTGAGGCAACTGGCAGGGTTCATGGGCTGCAGGCATTTGGGTGCTCCAGCTGCACCCTGCCCGCACCCTGCCAGCACCTCAGCAGCTTTTTCCCCACCCCGTACCAAGAGCGATTTCCTATTGAAGAAAAAACCGCTGCTGTAAATAACATCCACCCAGAACATCTCAGAGCAGACTCACCCCGAGGGTATGCAGGATGCAGATTCCCTGGGGATGCTGCAGGAGAAGTAGCTCCCCGCCCTCAGGAAGGATATTCTGGATGGGAACAAGGGGCAGAGGCCTGCCTGTGCCTTGGCACATCCCACAGCTGGAATTCTCTGATTTGGCCGTCTTCTCTCCTCACAGCCAAATTTTGCTGCCTTTATAAAGGGGCTGCGTTTGCCAGGAGGGCAAACATGATGTGTTTGCACAGGGGGCAGCAGGAACCAGGTCAGGGCTTTCCCTGCCACCCTCGGGATCACTGGTGAAGGAAATCTTGGCTCAGCCTTGGCTTCCCAAGCCATGTGCCCAGCAGGCACATGGTGCTGCCCAGCAGAGCAAGGGGATGAAGGCACAAAGCTTCCCTCTCCTGCCACTCATACAGGAGCTCGCTTTGGGATGGCTGGGATGGCTCTGGCACATTTTCCAGACCCCACACCGACTCCTGATCTTCGGGGAAGCAGAGCAGTGCTCTGGAGGGAGGCTAGAGCCTCGGGAGCAGTCAGCCCTGGGCAAACACAACAGCTCGGGCCGTAAATTATCCCCAGTTAGGAAGTTTGGCTGACCCATGTCCATGGAGTTTATCTGGAGCCATCCCACGGCCTCAGAGCTGCAGTGGACTTGGGAGACAAGACCCTGAAGCAGGGATGGGAGGATTTCAGCTGTTTTTTCAGGCACATGTTCTCATCTTGTCCCTTTTTACGCTTGATCCTCTCTCCCAGGGCTTTTGCCAGCCGCAGGCTGGGCTCTCTACCGGCCACATTCCTTCAGGTTGACGTGGCTTTTCTTCCCTCCCTCATCCTTATCACACTGGAGTTCATGAATCACATTTCTCCAAAGCTATAAACCACATAAATCAAGCTAGACAGAGCAGAGCCAGGCCCAGGGGCTCAGGCTGCTCCGGGGGCACAGCTCTCTTGGGGAAAGGCTCTCCCAGCCATCCAAGGAGCCATGTAGGAATAAATCCCTTTTATAAAGCTTTTATCGCTGTGCTTGGCCCTCCCCTGGCTTGTTTTGGTGGTGGGAAGCTGGCACTGCCCGTCCTGGCACTCTCGCCCAGCGCTGGAAGCAGGGTGTGGGGGATTTTCTGGATCCTCCTGAGGGACCACCAGGAGAATGAAGGGTCCCTGGGGTGCTCACCCCTCCACAGCGAGTGGTGGCCAGCAATGACTTGCCAGGGGTTGAATGCCATGGGACTGGGGATTGGGAGCACACCAGGCACTCCCCAATTTCAGACTGAGGGGTCTTTGGGATCACAGATGGAGCCTGATTTTAAGCCTGATTTTAGGAGTCTCCATGCAGAGCCCTTTTCCCCTCAGGATCTCAGGAGCCTGTAGTCAAGAGCATGTTCATTTTATCTTTACTGTGATGACTGAAGTGACCTTTATTCCTCATCTCCCTAGACAGCAAAAAGGCTTTCTGATCATTCCAACCCCTTTATCCCATTTTCCCCAGAGAAAAGCAAGGTACAACACCAAAGCCAGCACTCCCAGAGAAAAATCCCCATTTCCATCTAAAGAACAACATGAAATCCCATCAATAAAATCCTAGACAGGGGAGACCTAGCAGAGAAGAATAAAACCCCCGACAGGGTGAGCCCTAGCAGGGAACTGCCCCATTAGATTATTCCAGTCCCCTGTGCATCGCTGAGCATCCCAGCTCCAGGGAATTCAAGCTTCTAATTAAGCTCAATTACTCCTGGAAACAATTTTTCAAGCACCCACCGAGGCAGGTGGCCAGGGGAAGAACACTGCACCTGCAAGTTATGATTGGAAGGCTGATCCACTGAAGCCGAGCTGTCGGTGGTGCTGGTGCCAAGGAGTCTGTGCCGAGCCCTGCTGGGTCTTTTGGCATCAGCCTTATCACCAGTCAGGGTGATGGAGCCGCTTCCCAACATCTCCCAAGTCAGGAGGGCTGGCAAGACCAAAAAAATGAACCACACGGAAAGCAAAACATGAGGACAGAGGTTGGAACCACCACTATCCCTTTGGATAATTTCCCTTTTCCACTGTCACTGCAATCTTACAGCAGGAAGATTCACATCTCATGGTGTTGTTTTGAATCCTGCCAGAGCAAGGGAAGGAAAAAAACCCTACAAACACCCCCAGTTCTCACTTGCCACCGCCGATCTGTCACCCCGTGGCAACCCCCGGCCTCCCCCAGGGCCCGGCTGGGCTGCGGTCGTGGAACAAACCCACTTCCTGCCACCTCGTGTGCTCTGGGGATCCGGAGTGGGTGGCATCCCCGCTCCCGGGGGGGCAGCTGCCAAATCCGGAGCCCCGGGGTGCGAAGCCGCTGCAGCAGGTGCATCACGGAGGCACCGCTGCTCGAGGTCTAAATATGGGGAGGTTTGGTCACTTTTTTAAGATGTTTTCTTCCTGCTGCGGGCTGCCAAGATGGAGGAGTGGGATGGGACAGGCACGTGAGATGATGCAATTCCCATCCCAAGGCGTAGCTGGGGAGGCAGCTGCTGATCAAAGCCAGACCAAAGTGCATCATGGCATCTCCATCCTCCTCGGGTGCCTCCCCAGTCCAAGCAGCAAAGGGATCCCATCGAGTCTGGGAGGGGGGAAGCAGCCAGAGACAGGGATGCTGAGGCACGTCCAAGCCCAGGAGAGGAGGTGGGCTGCTGCCTTCACTGAGCTTTTGTCCTGGCTTTTTATCACTCCCAAGCCATGCTGAGAGAAACAGTTTTAAGCAGGATGAATGAAATTGCAACACAGCAGGATTCACGGGGCTGCTGCCTCGGTCATGCCAGAGTTTCATGGGAAAGCGAAACAAAAAATCAGCATGTGGCTTAAAAAGAAGAGCTGAAGGAAAAGAAAAAGCTTATGGGAAGTGTCCCCGTGAACCTGAGTCACATACAGAGCTGTGAGGGATGGAGGTGGAAGCCTGAATGCCATGAGGGATCCATCCCTCAACACCTCTTGGTGACCTCACTGGCTAAGGAGAGCCTGCCAGTGCCTGTTCCCCAAGCTGGCACAGAGCCCTGGTTTGGAATCAGGTCCTTCATCACCACCCCAAGTCTCATCCTAGAAAAACACTGTCCCAAGGTCGCCTCCTAAAGCAGACTCCAAATGAACTAAATGAACTAAAGCAGACAGGGCTTCCCCCAGCTTCCATTCCTGCTCCTTCTGCACAGCTCCTGCCCGCGGGCTGCCACACTTCCCCAGCCATGGGTGGGGACCTGTACCTGTGCCAGGCTGGAAGCTGCTCCTGCCTCCCAGAAGGAACTTAACTGTTTCTTCTATTTGCCCTGAAGGAAAGGTGGTTGGGACATGGGTTTATCCCAGCCTGGGACGGTATCACAACCTGCTTTCAATCAAAAAAATCACAGCAGTTACACAGAGGATCGCTCGTCAACATTTCTGGAGCAGCTTAAGGCAGCAAAGCAGGCTTGGAAGAGAGGAAGGCTCTTATCAGGGACGTGGTGTTTTGTCCTGGGATGGGGGATCTCTCTTGGACTTTCTGTCCTGCCAAATCAGGGAACAGGAGGAGGGATAAACAACTCCAGCCACAGCAGATAGCCACAACAGAGCCCCAAGGACGAGTCAGTCCTAACAGCCACAACACTCTTATTTCCCTGTGAGAAACATTCACCATCAAAACTCATGAAAGCCAGGAAACATCTCTTGCTACTGTCAACGAGCTCAAGGTAAGGTGGGGAGATACAGCTAGAAAGCAGAAGTGAGAGCACTGCTGAACTCGTTTCCGAAGTGGACACGGTAACTGTGCCAGGAGAAAAGTATGTTTGGTATGTACCTGTGCTCGTTAGTGCTAGCTTTTAAGTTTTGCAATGTTATTAAGAAACATAGATATGGTTGTTATAGTGATAACTGCTTATATAAGTATCTATTTTTAGTTACTGCTGAAAAGGTATAAATACTCAGCTCTGAATCAATAAAATCAGCTTATTGCATCCAAGCAACCTGCCCCATCTCTTCCATTGCCGACTGACATGTGACAGTAAGGTTCTCTGAGGGGCTGAGAGCACGAGCAAACCATGCAGGTCACTCCATAAATCCTGGCAACACACCAAAGTCACAGCCACAACACTGCTGCAGCCTTCTGTGTGAGCCACAAACCCCGCTCACACCAAGATCCTTCTCGGCAGCTTTGACTTCCTTGGATGTCTGTCAGTGGAAGAGCCAAAACAGGGAAAGTTCAGAGGTTTTATTTGTACAGGATGGCTGAGTCAAGCAAACCTAACCTCGTGACCTGTTCCCTCGTGCAGAGTGGGCTGGAGGCTTCCCCCACAGGCAGGATGCACATGCTGTACCCAAGGCCTTCAATTTGTTTGGGTTTAGTCAAAAATGAACTCTCGGCTAGAGCAGCATGTCCCACAGCTCCCACTGCCCTCAGGAGCAAGATGGTGCTCCCAAGGAAAGGCTGCACTGGGGGAACTCTGCCTGGTCTGGCCCACAAGGGCACAGGATGCCCCACTCTATTCATGCCAGGCAGTTAACTTTCAAGCTGAAAAGGTCATCAGAGGTGAAGTTTGACTTCATTCCCTTGGGAAACATCCACCCTTGGCTTTCCATGAGGGCCTGGCCTGCTCGTTTCTTGACTGGGGCACCCAGATGGGCAGGAGGCACTTTGGAATGAGGTTGATAACCTGCATCCCTCTGCAGACAACAGCTACAAAAGGGCAAAAGGACTGGAGAGCTCCATTCAGTCAATTTTCCTCCACATCTGATGAAAAGCCACATGCAGACACAACAACTTAGCAAAGATATTGGGTGGGAACACCCCCCAAAGCAGTTACAAGAGGCAACTCTTTAGGGGCAAGATTTAAAAACTCTTTTTTATTAAGTTCCCAGAGGGAAAGTGCTTTTTGGACAGTGACTCCTGCTGGGAATGTGCAGCCAGCACAGCTATGGACTAGCCTTTGGAGAGCAGGAATGGTCCTTCCTTGCTGGAAGGAGTTGGAATTACCCTGCACCAGAATTTGCAGAGCCTTTTCCTCTCTAGAACCAGGAGCTCAAACATTTTCTGGAGCCTCCCCAGAACGGAGCACGTGTGAAGCACTGGGGGCTGAGCAGCCTCGGAACGTTACTCCCTCTCTGCAAGATACCTCAGGGTTTTCCACACTAAAGCAGCACATTCTTGGCTCTGGTTTTTCAAAGTCTGTGGTGAGGTACCACATTTCAGTTTGGCACCAGCTGGAAGACAACCGTTGGCTCCTTCTGTTGAAGAGCAACTGAAGGTATGCATGCCATGGGTACCAGGGCAGCTGAGCCCAGCCTCCTGCTGGGTTTATCTCCAAACCATCAGGAAGGCACAAAACCAGCATTTACATGCCAAAACATCAGCTCTGCCTTGGCACATCCCATTCTTCAAGGATCCCTTTAACTCTTTCCACGATGGTCCACACTTCTGCCATGGCACCTCGACCTGCAGGGCAAGAGCAAAACCACATTGTGAAATCCACGGTGGGGGCAACCTAAAAAAGGTGTGTGGAGCAAAATTCCCTATCTCACCTCCTTTCTCCATGGTAAACATTGTGTGTTTTCAGTATCTTTCTGAAATGGTCTTTGCCTATACAAAAGGCTTGCCAAACCCATACCATTCCCGTGACTCTGCACTAGAGGAATGAGCTCCATCACAGAAAGCTGTCCTGGATTCCCACCAGCCTGAATCTTGGGAGCAACTCTTGGAGAAGGCTGAGTGCTGGACAGAACAAAATGGAAAGGCTTTTCCTTTTGGTCTGGTTATCTGCTAGATAAACCTCTCATCTATGCTGTGCTGCTTCCCTTTGAAATAGTTTTTAACTCAGGTTCTGAATTTTAAAGTCAGAGATTATTAAATCACCTTGCCTAACCTTGTGTGCTAACTTAGCACTGGAAAGTGAGGCCATTCACTCTTCTAATTTGCTTGGAGCTGAGGAAAGATGCTTCTCCCACAGGTATTTGTCTCTTCTGGAAGACTGAAAAGAAGTCTCTCTTGATATTTTGTCCTGCTGGCTAATTGATCCTATAATTTAAAATACATGCCTTATTGCTCAGCAGAAATTTGTTCTGGGACGTGTTGTTTTCCTCTTTTTCAGACCTGCAAATCCCAGGAGGTCTGGAGCATCCTGTGGACAAGCTGCAGGCAGATTTGGACCCTTCTGCTCTCCTAATCTCAGGGAGAAGAGCTGCACCTGACAAGAGACATTCCCTGACTGCCTCTGCATGGTTTGGCAGAGCTACATCCTCCCAGAACACTTCCAAGGCCTGCCTTCTTCCTCCACCACCCACTTCTCCAACACCTCTGGCAATTCACAGCTGGATTTTTTGGTTTAGCAAAGCAAACTCTGACAGCACAGCTCATGCCTACAGGTGGAAATCTCCCAGGCTCTAGAAATCCAGCCAAGGATGATGAAGGTAATGACAGTATGGAAACTATCCAATCAAGAAACTCAATTTGTTATTCTAACTCTCTTTTAGCTGGACTTTCTGTCTAAACCCACCCCTTTGCTAAGGGAGAAAAATTAATCAGGTAAAACTTGGGGGCAGTGAGGATCTGGTGCATTTCAGGTGAGACCCAACCACATGGCGTGAGGAAGAGAAACCTCTCAGAGCAAAACAAACCACAATGTCAACAGACAAAACTGGTGCAAACTGAATCTCTCCTGCAGCAGACATGTGAGCTTTGCTACAGGCTGCTTGTGTGGAAACCAGGGAAACCCCTGTGTGGATGGAAGCCACAAAACCAGAATGGCTGTGGAAGAGGTTGTGGGGTGAAAGGCCCGAGAAAAGGGGAAGGGGTGAGAAAAAGTCAGTTGTTGAGACTAGTCTGGGTCTTCAGAGAGATGGAATCCATTAGTGCTCAGCCCTAATCTCCCTACAAGCTGCCAGGAAAGTCCTGGTGTTTGCCATCAGGAAGATCTTGTTGGGAATTGACTCACAAGCACAGGTGGAGTCCAGTCAGATGTGGCTGCTCCTGCCATCCCTCCACTCCTCTCCTCCAAGCTCCTTTAAGAGTTTGCTCTCTCAGATGAGACAGCTGAGCTGGATATGAAGAAATTTGATGTAATCATGTCTAAAATCCCAGTGGAAGGCTAATCATCCAGGATGCTTCAACTGATGTCTGAGTTACTTGACTACACTTACCTAATTGTAAACATTTCTTAGTTTTCAGTTCTGAAAGTACAACTCTCTAGAGGCATTGCACCTACCTAAGGATTCCAAAACTAAGACAGGCCTAGAATTCAACCATGAGGGACATTTTAACATCCTGTCTTTGTTAGAGACTGTTTATTGGACTGACAAGGTGGTTAAAATCCTGCTGGAGCTGGGGTTGCTACACAGAAGTAGGAGCATAGTACTGGGCAGGTAACAGCTGCCGTGGCTGGAACTGGGGGACATTTTACAGAGATTTGCCCAATAAAATTTTAATTAAAAAGCAAATCCATTAATCCAAATGGTTTGTATGAAAACCCTTCCCAAAAGTCAAAATACTTCCATTTAAAGCAGCTACTAAAACTTTAATGAGACCATTATTTCTTAGCACTGCAAGCCAAATGTATTGAATCTGAACTTCCTCCACACCCCTCTTTCACTTCAGAGAACTCTGGTGTCAAAACCCCAAATCAAAACTTGTTTGGGAAGCTAAAAAGTAACCCAGGCGACAACAGCAACAAATGTTCAGTGTGCATCCAGCTACACCCTCAGCCACATCTGCAAAGGGCTTTTCTCACTGTCTGCTCTCGGGGGGGACAAGATTTAATCCCAATGATGGAGCTGAGGAACTGAGGCACAATGAAAACAGCTCCCAGTCCCAGCAGAGGGCAAAGCCAGGACATCCAAATCCCAGGCTGATAACGCAGAACCTTCCTTCTCTTTCATCTCTCTTCCTGAATGAGCGATTCTGTTCAATATCAGGCTCATCTGAAAGCTCTTAAGGCTACTTAAAAATTAATGAAGAGGGATAACACAGGGCAAAGCTTTGGCTTGCTGGTGGCAGTTCCACATCTCCACGGCCACGCAGCAAAAGGCAGCACATCCCTCCAGGACGAGGGCAGCACTGGGACAGGGAGAGGGGCAGGAGCCACGGAAAAGGACTGACCTTCATCTCCACACACGAGTTTCTTCACCACACAGGGGATCTCCGTGTAGCCAAAGCCCTTCAGCTGCTCCACCTGGCGAGCTGTGAGGGGATGCTCCCACATGGCTGTGTTCATGGCCGGGCAGAAGAGCAGGGGTTTGCTCAGGTCCCACGCACGGATGACACAAGTCTGTGGGAGAAGCCAAGAGAGGGCTTGGATTTCCTCATTCCTTCACATCCCTTTGCTGCACAGAAGTGCCTTTCCAGCCTGGCTGTCGTTCTGTCAGCACAGCTGGACTAACCCATGGGCTGAGACTAATCTGTATCACATTCCAGCCAAGCTCATCTCTGACAGGCTAGAAAGACAAGGGAGGCTACGCAGAGGATAAATCCCACCCTGCTCCAGGCAGCAGCCCAGGCTGGAGCAAACCAAGCTGGAACAGGATGTGTACAGACTGTGAGGGAGACAGAGAAGCTGAGAGGCGGCCACAGATCTTATCAGCTCCAGAGAAACCCCCGGGGCAACACTTCAGATAAGCCAGCTGCAAAGCTAAACGCTGCAAGTTGGCAATGAGTCCTTCTGACATGATATGCCAACTGGATCCATAACTCCCCACAAAGGAAGCAGTGCTGCTTCCAGGATACAAGCAGAGGAGGACACGAGCACATCTGGGCTGCTGCAGGAGATGCTGGCACGTTACAAACCGTCTGGCAGCTCCTGTGGGCTACATGGAATCAAATCTGACTCCTCAGCACTTCCAGATAAGCCAGGATCACCTCATCCCCTCAGAAAGAGAAATGCTGGTTGCTCTTAGTGCAATGTCCATCAGATTCCCCAGGCCTTGCAGCATTTCAGTCAAAGGAGCTTCCAAGGGAGCAGCTCAGATCACAGAGTCCTCACAGGAACCCTGCCCATCCTTTTTTATACCCTGTGACTTGAACCCTTGCCAGCACAAGGAAATCTGATGGAATCTGTTCTGCACTGCCAACCTCTACCTCCAGCACTCACTTGCCTTTCCTGGAGCTGCCTCTTCCCTTCTCAAGGCTCTCAAAGACTGGCAGGAGTGTGTGAAGCCAATGTATCCCTGACACCCTTCCTGAGCTCTTCCCTCTGCTAAACCAGCACACCCACGAGGGACCCATTGCTTGTCCCTCCCACAGCTCTTTCTGGCCTCTCTCAGATCCCCAGTGATCTGCTCTGGGTGGATTTCGTTCACTTACGTGCACTTCCAACCCTAAAGGTTGTAGGTCCTGCAGATCTGCAGCTTCCTGAGATCTTTTGTGTGGTTAATGCCTGGCCACAAAACATTCGGCCCCGCTGAAAGTCCCCAGCACCCAACAAAGAAGCACGCTCCCTTTTAATACACTGATTAGCCTGAGGAGCCTCAAGAGCACTTTAAATACCAAAAAACAAGCCTGAACAAGCAAAATCCTCTGTAGCTGAGACTGGGAGGTAAGTGGGCACGAGTGTGTTTGAAAGCCTGTGCTGTGTTAGGCGAGGGAGGTGGTGAAGTAGCAGGAAGTAAACAGTTTTAATCTGATCTCACAGGTGTCTTTCCAGATTGCATTGAAAAGACGTAGAGGAACTCAAAAGTGAGTGTTTGTTTGTAAGAGTGACAGAGAGAGGATGGAGGCAGAAAGAAATACCACCCTCCAGAAAGAGCAAGGAAGACACAAAGAGGGGACTGGGAAATAAGACGAGAGACTGACAAAGCTGAGGAGTGGGAAGGGATGTAGGTCACGGAAGGAAAGGGAAGGAGCAGGGGAACCATGCTGGGGAAGAGAGAGACAAACAGATGATGGAGGAGCAGGACATGCAAATGTTACTGTTCGTGATGCTGCAGAAGCACCAGGATTCCAGGAAGGCAAGGTCAGGCAGTCCTGAGGGGTGGGAGCAGTGGCTGGTTACTCACCAGCAGGTTGTCACAGATGCCATTGGCAACCTTTGCCAGCGTGTTGGCATCCAGAGGTGCCACCACCATGAGGTCAGCCCAGCGCCGGAGCTCGATGTGCAGCACAGGGTCCGAGCGGCCCTTCCAGAGCTGCGGGGGAGACAAGATGGGGAGCACCAAACTGTAGAACGACTACGTTGTTGTTGACCCTTCTACAAAAACTCAGAGTTCATGGACTGATGATCAGAAGGCTTTATTTATAGATAGATAAGTAGATAGATATTATTAAAAGGATGATTGAGAGAGAGAGAGAGATCAGCAGCTTCCTTGAGGAGCTTCAGGAGCTGCGATCATCTCCATGTCTCTCCGTGTCTGTCTGTGTGTGTAGCACCAGAATGGAATGCACAACAAGAACAAAGAGGACATCTTCCATTAGTCAGGCAAACACCTTACCATAAACATTTCTTATATTTACATTCTTTTCTCCTGGGAACTACCGAGAGTTCCCTTTAAAAATGGAGTTAACTATTACAATTGAAGACAAGTTAGAAAGAAATTGCTTTTTCCAGCTTGTCTCTGAAATTTCTCAAAAACTCACTGCCAAGTCGTGACCACACCAAACCCTCACACACCTCCTCAGCCCCACCTCAGAACACACCATTCCCGGGCTAACAGAGCACAGCTGAGGGGTGGCAGTGGATCCTTTTCCCACAAAGACAATTCACACATCTGACAACTGCAGGTTTCAACTCACAGCAAAGAGCTGTCCCCATCCACAGCATCCCTTTGCTTTGGAATTATTCCTAAGAGCTCCACCCTGCACAAACCAGGGGTACATTTCCTGGGGAACCCATGTGATTGATAAGCTTCACATTGAATTGAAGCTGCCCAGTGGCTTCTCATGAGGTACAGACCCCTAACTGAACAAGTCACTGTTAATTAGCATGCACAACCCTACTCACACCCACAGCAGCAAAGGAAACCCTCCTAAGTAGTGCAGGGAACAGTGTCCTGTTGGCTTTCTCCAAGATGGATGAGGTTTATCCAATTTGGCACTTCCCTCCTCTCTTGGCTCTTAGAATCACTGAATGGTGTCGGTTGGGAGGGACCTTAAAACTCACCTTGTTCCACCCTCTGTCATGGGCAGGGGCACCTTTCACTTGACCAGGCTGCTCCAATGCCCATCCAACCTGGCCCTGAACACTTCCAGGGATGGGGCAGCCACTGCTTCTCCTTGACATACTCGCTCTTGAATGAATATTTCTGTTTTCACTAAAGCCCTGATTGCTCAAGAGAACCCTGTTCTTAAGAGCTCAGTTAACTGGGAAAAGAGTCCTGAGAAGCAGCAAACAGCATCAGATGCTTATTCCCCAGAGGACACCCAACCACAGGCCAGTGTGGGGTGCGTCAGGGCCACAAACTGCTCCTTCTCTGAGTCACGGGAAGCCACAACAAAAAGGCAGCATCCGAAAAGCCAGCGCTTCCTGAACACCTTTCCCACCTCTACTCTTTCTTGTAGTTTTATTGTCTGAGTGAAATATCTCACAAAGAGATGCTGAGCAGGCTCTCACTGTGAGCCCAGAGGAGGCCATCAGATTGATCAGAGGGAGGGAGCACCTCTCCCATGAGGAAAGGCTCAGAGAATTGGTATTGTTCAGCCTAGAGAAGGTTTAGGGACGACCTAATTGTGTCCTTCGGTGCCTGAAGGAGCCAGCAAGATGGAGGGAGGCTATTTACACGGGCCTGGACAAGACAAGGACAAGAGGAAATGGCTTCCAGCTGACAAAGGGCAGGAATGGATGGGATATGGGAAGAAATTGTTCCCAGTGAGGGTGGGCAGGCCCTGGCACAGGGGGCTCAGAGAAGCTGTGGCTGCCCCTGGATCCCTGGAAGTGTCCAAGGCCAGGCTGGAGCAAGCTGGGATAGTGGAAGGTGTCCACACCCATGACAGGGGGGTGGAACTGGATGAGCTTTAAGGTCCCTTCCACCCCAAAGCATTCTGTGGTTATTTCCCACCACAAGGGCTCCATGCCTGCTCTCCAGTGTGCCAGCAGACCTCAAAGCCTGACCTGCACCTCTTCTGTCACCCCACTGAGGGTTCCTCAGAAATAACTGCCTGAGGCCATAGCACCCTGGGATCCGGTAGGTATCCACCAATCCCTGAGACCAGCCAGAAAGTTTCCTGGTGATTGTCACTGGCATGTTTCTGTGCACTTAGAACCGATGCTCATGCGCCAGCAGGAGGAGGGGTAAGAAGAGATCACCTTGTGCTCAGATCAGTACTGCAAAGCAGGGATGAAATGTACAGAAAAACAAATCTTGATGCTTATACAATGAACCTCTTCATACTCAAGGACTCTCAAAGTGTGTCAGTAAAACTGCAGTCAGGAGAAAAAGCCATTTCACAGGGTGCAGAGATGTTCACAGCCCTGACAGCTGAGCTAAGGAGAATGAAGCTGCTGCCTGCGTGACAAGAATGACTCATGACAAGCACCAAACATGCTCGCCATGGCTCTGCAGTGGCTGTCTTCACATTTCCTGACACTCCTCTCAGAACAGCTGAGCCCAGGGTGGAGAAAGACCACTGCTACCCTCCCTGCCTGCTGCAGGACAAAATCTGCAATGCATCATCTGCTCTCTCTTCCTCCTCATTTACAGTGTATTCTTCAAAAGCCACATTCCAAACATACATTACTAAACCAAGGAGTGGGTCTTGGCCCAGGTTTAAAAAAGAACCAAGTATAGTTTCTTGCAAGAAAACTGAGAGGAATGCTTCTATTTGCAAGAACAACTCACCTGCCACTCCTCTTCATCACCATAGAGGGTCACAGGAATCTCCTGGGCATTGTAGAAATGTTTTGCTCTCTCAGTAGTGACCACCTTCACCTCGAGCTAAGCAGAAAGAACAAGACCACTGGGTTAGACTTGAGGACAATTTGGAAAGTTTCCTGGTTTCTCAGAAAGCCTCCCCTACTCACAGCTGCAAGGCCAGGTCACCACAGACATCCAGAGGAGCCAGAAACTCATTTCATGTCAACATACAACAGACAGGTCCTCGCCCGCCAAGCAAAGGGGAGAACATCTCTGTAGGTATGTTCATAGCACAAGGTTTCTGTGCAGCAAACCAGTGGCTTCCACAAAGAGAGACAGGGTGAGGACATGAGGCTTCTCTCTGAAATCTCAGATAAACCTACAAAGCCACTGGAACCTTCATTTATTGGTGTCTGCTGGGGAAAGCCTATCCCATCCTTCAGATGTTTATCTGACACACACTTACAAAAGGTGTAACCTCTCATTTCCTCCTGCAGAAATCTTCACAAGTGGAAAAGGAGGGTTTTCCCCGTTTTCTGTGTGTCCTGCAGCTCTGATAATGTTGCCAACAGCTCCTGCTAGAGGCAGTGAACCAGAGGTGTCCCTCACATACCGGGATCAGCCAGTGTCCAAGTGGCTCTGCATGCCCTGACTGCCCATGCAGGACATGGAACTGAATTCCCAGCTGCCGTTCCTGCCAAGGATGTTCCTTAAACCAGTCAACAGGCAGGCCAACACATGGATGGAGACTCTGAAGACTGGTAATAAGGTAGGTGAACCTCAGGCTGCTGATTACAGTGAAAAATACCCCTTTTCTGTGGTACTGGGCACTGCCTGCTCCTTGCAGCAGCTCACAGAACTCACTGCGTGGTTCTCTTGGTCTGACAGTGAGATGGGGAGAAACCAGCCCCACCAGCAGCTCCTTCCTGCTGGAAAACCATGCCTTGAGGTAGAAAACTGATGAGGCACTTGGTGTGCACACTCCTTGCTACAATCAACTGCTGGAAACCTCCAAGCTCCAAGAAGTTCTCTGCAACAGCAGCAGTGATGTGACAGAGCACCTTAACCCAGCTCCCAACACCATTTATTCCACTGGGAATGGGGGAATGCTACCTCCTTGCATCCTTTGTGACTTGAGTAACAGCTAGGAGCGGAGGAAAATCCCAGCCTTAGTATATTGTGGCTGTGGGTACCTTTCCCCATTTTCTGAAGGAAAAGTGATAGGATAATACAGCTGCCTGACATGTTTTTGGTATTGTGTTTTTGCTTTTTTGCCTTTTCTAAACGTCTGCTCTTCTCGAAGCGCCCCTGACTTGGAATCACAGGTGTTTGCAGTGTTTTTGAGTGTGAAGATCACACTCACAGGCATTAACTGTGTTATTTCCACGCTAACCTCACCCCACAGGAAGCTGCTCGAGCCAAGCAGCGACACCCACAAAGGCGCTATCGCCATGGGCCTCGCGTGAGGCGTTAACCTCAGTCTGCAAGAGAATTTATTGATTTGGGGGGGCTTAAAGGGCACTGTGCAGTTTGAAGGAGGATGTCTGCTCTCTGAAATGGTGCCATTAAAAAAAAAATATTTATTTCTTCCAAGCATAACCCAGGACTAGGGAAGAGCTCTGGCTATGAAGCATTGCATCCAACCATTCCAGGCCACAAGATTCCAGAGGGACATTCAAGGAATCTGAGTGCTGGTGGCTGAAATCCCACCACCCCCAAACAAAGTTGTTCAGTGAGTGAAATATTCTCCCTAGTGAAGGTTTTCTGCTGGGGTGGGCTTCCCTCGTTCTCAGCAAGTCCTTCAAGTCCCTCTGGGTACAGTGGAAAGAGGTTAGCGTTCTCAAGATCACTTTAGCCTACATAGTTTATTCTTTCTATTTACCTGGCACACCCTCTGTTTGCCTGTGGATATCTTAAACAGCAAAGGCAGTCTGGCCACACTCAAAACTCCCTCACTGGAGACAGTTTAGATTAGTTAGAGGTCTTTGGGTTAAGCCAAATCTCCAAAACAAACTTTACCACAAAACTGCTCTCCCGTGTTCAGGCAGCACTGCTGGTCTCTGATAGAGGATTCTCCTGGCACAGCCCTTTCTGCTATGGGTAAGGAGGTGCATGTGATTATTTTTTAATGGTTTTCTCAGTTCTGAAAGCAAAATCTTTCCAGACAGCCTGAGCATGAGAGCATGAGAAGCTCCTCTGTTAAACGGCACAAGCTGAGGCAGAGGCTGCCTGGCAGGTGCACAATGAAGTGACAAGGTGTGATTTAAACCTGAAGTTTCAAGAGCAAAACATTTTACCCACAGAAAAATTTGACCCTGCCTTTCTTTATCATAGACTGGTTTGGATTGGAAAGGAAATTAAAGTTGATGCAGCCCCACCCCCTGCCATGGGCAGGGACACCTTCCACTATCCCAGGTTGCTCCAAGCCTCAAACCTGACTTTGGACACTTCCAGGGATCCAGGGGCAGCCACAGCTTCTCTGGGCACCCTGTGCCAGAGCCTCACCACCCTCACTGGGAACAATTCCTTCCCAATATCCCATCTATTCCTGCCTTCTGGCAGTGGGAAGCCATTCCCTGTGTCCTGTTCCTCTCCAGCTCTCCTGGAGCCCCTTCAGGCACTGGAAGGGGCTCTGAAGTCTCCCCAAAGCCTATTACTAACCAATATCCTCCCAATACAATTGCTGTCATTGTGTTCCTGCCCAGCCATTGAAAAACTCTGGGAATCAGGTGTGTGAGATGATGAGACACTGCTGTCTCCCCCCACACCAGGTGCAAGGGCAATATCCTGCTGCCATCTGAATTCATCTGTAAAGATGAGTCAAGCAAAAGGCAGTGAGCTGTAGCCACCTCCACTGGCACCCTCGAGGAGGTGTTAAAGATAATAAGCAGCAAAATCACTCTGCCAAGTCGTTCACCACAGACCATTTCAGGCAAAACATCAATTTAGACTAACCACTCTGGTTGCAAGCCTGTGACCACATCTCCTCCAGTATCAAACCCTTTCCTCTGCTCCTGCCCTGCCTCCTTTGTAAAGTTCTGCTCCAGCAGTACAGAAATTGATGCAACAGCCTCAACACACTCCATGGGAATGTTACTTGAAATCACAGCAGAAATAAGTAAACAATTTTGATTAATAAATTGTTATAAACTCCTGGATGTCTCACTTTTGCTTTTTCTGCCCTAAAACCAGTGGCCACAAAGTCTGCACTGAATGTCACAGACCTCTGGGCCTGCACAGAGAGTTTGAGTCCAGCTGTCTGCAGCTTTTAACTACAAAACAAACACTCAGAGAGAAGCAAATGTTTTGACCCACATTCCTGCCACGGGTCAGCTGCATTCTGCCTGTCACCTGCACAGAAGGATGTTCCAAGCTCCAGGAGCGAAGGAAAATGGACAACAGCCAAGCTAATCCCAGAGGGAGAGGATTAGAAGATCCCTATCTCTGGCTGGTCACCCCAGTCCTTGGTGTCATTTCTCTTTGTCCTTCTTACCTCAGGCTGGGACCTTTCACCTCTCTAATCACATCAGGTCAAGTCACAAAATAACTGAGGCCTCACTTTGCCACACAAGCCTGACCTCCAGTACCCTTTCCAGCTTGGATACCAACATCAAGCAGATAAATCAGCACCTCCTCTGCCTCTGCTCAGTGCATCCACAAGGTACAGCCTCCCAAGTCATCCCAAAGGATATTCAAGAAGCAATTTAATAAATAAATCTGCAGATTTAAGTGGCACCCTCTTGCCCCTGCCACTCTTTTATTTCACTGCTCCAAAATATTTCCTCCATCTCTAAAAACCTACAAGTTTCCTACGTTTAACTTTATTCCACAGCAGAAAAGAACACATTTCCCTCCCTGATCAGTCACCAGTGGCCTCTGCTGGGCACCTCTGTTACTCCAGGCAACAAATAGTAAAAAAAACCTGCACAGACACATCTAGCAGCTTGTGTTTTCTACTTCTGGTTTTCCAAGGTCTGTTTTCCCTTTCTGGATCACACAGCTGTGATTACATTTGGAAAATCCACATCCCACCTATAGAAAACTGTAACATCCTGGAGATTTCAAGTTTCAGAAGCATCACCTCTGTCTGCAACCACATCTGATAATTTGACTGACAAGGACAAACTCCAGAAAAAAAAAAAAACACCCAAAGCAAAGACCTTTTCAAGTATGAAATGAAAGGGGAAAAAATAAAAGAATTTTTACAAACAGGTGGAATCCTCCTCACAGAAATTCTCAAACTAAAGGGCCCCCAAGGAGGAACTTGTCATTTCAGCAGAAACCACATGATCTCTCCTCAAAACCAGGGTAACTCCAACTTTACAAAGCTCCCACCAGCAGCTTCACTCACCCCAGGGATTTTCAGCAATTCTGCAACGAGCAGGGGCAGCTTCAGGGCAGCCACGCTTCCAGTCACTCCCACCAGGACATGGAATGTTTTCTGTGGCACGGATGAGCTGTTTCCTGTGGGAATCCCTGCTTCTGGCAGGGAGATGGGCTCCATGCTCCAGTCAAACTGTGCGGGCACAGGAAAACAAAGAGACTGGACTAACACTGCCTCCAAGCACAGCAGGGCTCCAATCTCAACATATTCCCGAGGGCAAGGATCTGAGTCTGGACTCTGCAGGACCCAGAGTCATCCAGAACACTCATCCCACAAAGATTTCAAGCACCAGCAGAGCTTTAAGGGCAGCTTAACATTTAATTACATTTCTATCTCAGATACTGGCAAACAGACTCCTAAACCTTGAGCAGAGAGGCCACAAAAGTGCCCTGGTAAAGTTTGTGCCCCCAAAATTAAGACTCTACGTGTTGAACATGGTCCAGAATTTAGGACAGAAAAATCAACAAATTTGGGATAAAATTTTACATCAAGTTCTGTAAAGACAAACAATCCCCTGCTGAGTGGATTTCCCTTTGCACTCTCTGGTGATTAACACACAGAGATGTCCTAAAAATTCAGAATGTGGGACCTCACTGCATGCACAACTATCACATTCCTCACTGTGTTCCTAAATATTTACAGCAGCACTAGAAATTAATCCCTAGCAGCTCTAATTCAGGTTTCCTGCTTCCTCCTGGCCTCCCTGTGCTGCTGCCACCCTGATAAAAATCAGAAATTAACGTAACGGTGAGGAAATCATTAAAATTGACACAAGTATCTCTAATATCATCAATTAATTAGCAAAGAGTAAATTCAGTTCTTGAAAAAGCATCGCATTCAGTAAAGTTTGCTCCATTTTAGTGATGTGTCCTTGTTAATCAAACTGAGTTGCTTGGAGTGACTCTGGGAGGAAAGAAGATGGACATGTTCAGGTTGCCCTGAATTCAGGGAGGTTCAGCTTGGAGGCTGGAGTGAAGGGGTGAGATAACCCAGAGAGAGGAATTTCACAGGATCACAGACTGGTTTGGGTTGGAAGGGAAATTAAAGCTCATCCCATTCCAACCCTGCCATGAGCAGGGACACCTTCTGTCAGAAAAGAAAGGTCTGACTCTTTTAAAATACCCAGAGAGAGGAATTTCACAGGACCACAGACTGGGGTTTGGGTTGGGAGTGTGAAAAACGGAGTTCACTCTTGGTAAATTTTTAAAAAGGTTTAATAGGGGGTTTAATAAAAAGGACAATAGGAGACAGAAATAAAGCAAAGAGTTAATACGGCCGGGTGCTTGGCACGATGCCAGAGGCACACCTTAGCTAACAAACTTCTTCTGTTAAATGTCCGAGTCTCATACATATTCATAGATTTCCATGCATCATTTAGCTATTTCTTTTTTGGTATCTCTTTAGGTCTTTAGTCTTCCCCTATCCAGTTATTTTGCATTCTACTTCTCATCAATAAATCTTTCATTCTAGGGTCTGAGGCTTGTCAATGTTATTTTTAGCTAGATAGTCCAGGAATTTGGAGAATTTCTTTGCTCATCTTTGCTATCTTTAGTTTACTACATAAAGGAACGTTCTACATATGATATAATCTCAAGACATCACNTGAGTCACTCCAGGGCCGATCCAGCAGCAGGTTAATTGGGATCCTTCATGGTTGTGCAGCAGTTCCATGAAATCCTAACTCCCTGACCCACCACAAACACTCCTTCTAACCCTTCAGGACACCACCACCATCTCCTCCCACGCTTTCCTCGCATTTAATGTGCTCAACTCCAGCCCCAAAGGTTTCTCAGTGTGTTTATAAAAGCCCAATTTCAGCTCTGCTGATTAGCGAGGGTAATTAAGAGGTGAGGAAATGCAGCAGCACATTGGTCGAGAGGTTTTAATGCTACCGCCATGCTTCGCATATTTATCTCTAATTAAAATCAGAAAATTATTATTTATAAATAATTAAAATCGTTTTCTACTTAAAGCATGCTTAGGATGTTTCCAAAACGTCCCTTAGCGATTCCTAAATGGCAATTAAAGCATCTGCAAATTAAAGCCTGGGCATTAAAACGTAAATGCTTAAGTAGGAAACTTGCAAAATGCTTTTAAGTGATAAAATATTGATAAAAAGTAGGATAAAAATTATAGAGTGATTATTAAGACGGTAAAATAAGGTTAAATACGCTAAGATAATGGCAAAAATAGTAAAAATTTTTAAACGTTGCAAATTAAAAAATAACGGCAAAAAAAGCATAATAGTGGTAGAAATTATGGCAAAGGTTTATAATAAAAGCCGTATATGTAATAATATAGGCAATATAACGATAGAAAAGTGCTGGGCCGCGCTTTCCTCTTACCCAAAAACAGCTGTGGGGAAGCAGCCACTAGAAAACAAGCAACTTACAGGCCCCTTACGGGTTAATTAAATCGACTTTTAATGCGGTGCTGCTGCTGCAGACGGCTCCAAAAGGCCGCACAAGGGCACCGAGAAACCCCGGGGGCTCCCAGAACGTAACAAGCAGAGCTCTGAGGCAGGGCCGGGAGGGCTC
>VZRF01004266.1:79638-99955 GCA_013396875.1 Vireo altiloquus
GTGGGTGTGTGTGTGGGGCAGTATGGGGTGTGTGTGTGTGGGGCAGTGTGAGGTGTGTGTGTGTGGGGCAGTATGGGGTGTTTGGGGGGAAGTATAGGAGGAATACAGTGAGAGAATTCATCTTTTGTGGTTCCACACATGGAGGCACAGTGCTGTATACAATGTATATATATATATATATGTACACACATAGGTGTATCAGCTGGTTAGGGAGGCCTATGGCACATCCAGAGGGATCTGGGATGCCACTGCCTGCCTGGTTATTCCCACAATAAGGCTCTGCCCTGCTAATTCTGGTTTAAGACACTGAGGCTAATCCTGGCTGTGCTCTCCAATCATCATCCCAAGTCCTCAGCCGTGTTCCTTTAATTCCACATCCCTCCTGCGCCCACTCTTTCTGATTTTACCTCTATTTTCTTCATGACCCCTTAAGTTTATGGAGGTTTTTTCCTCCCTCTTGCCCTTAAGAGCGCTGGTTCTTCTTGACAATAATTGGATAAAAGGAGAAGCTTGAAAGGCTCAAAGCCCAAATTAAAATAAACTATCCTTATATTTGTGTTTGCTTAACCTCTCAATAAATCTCCTCCACCACCTTTTCCCAAGTATTATTGCAGCTAGGCTTGCACAAGAACTGATGGTGACTACCTGAGCTTTTAATTAGCATCACCAATCCCAAATAATCCTTTCATCTGCTAATAGATCTCCTTATTCCTTTTCTTCTCCCTCCTCCTGGGCTGGGGAGGAGGAGCTGTCCCTCCCCAGCTGACCTGGGGACAGATTTCCCTGCTGACCTTGAGCTCCCAGGAATGATTGGATGCCCTGAGATGATTCTGCTTTACTTCATCCCCATGGAGAGATGCTAAATGCTTCTTTCACTTTTTTTTTAGCTGATTTGGGCCGAAAAGAAGAGGCTGAACAAAGGGACAGATGCGGTGGAAAAAAAGGGTCCATACATCATGAGCAAACCTCCCTCCATTCAGGCCAAGCTGAGTAAGTGATGCTTGGTGGACTCTGCTGGGATTTTGGGAGTCATTTCCACCTCTTTCCCAGAGCTGGAGTTACCAAAAGCCCTTTTATTCCTTGGTGGGATAAAACCTTTCTAAAAACCCATTAAAACCCCACAGAGATGCCTTTGGAAAGCGCTGCACTGCACCCATGCTCACCTGCAGCACCCTCCTCACCCATTCCCCAAAAGAATCGACCCTTGGGGAGCACTTGGGGAGTTTTTGTCTCTGTCCCTGTGCTTGGCTTTCAGAGAGGCAGCGGGAGCTGGCAAAGGCAGCGCTGCGCAGACAGGGGCTGCTGGGGGCACCCACTGCCCCGAAACCGACTCCTAAAAGGTCTGA
Source organism: Vireo altiloquus (assembly GCA_013396875.1). Classification (NCBI taxonomy): domain Eukaryota; kingdom Metazoa; phylum Chordata; class Aves; order Passeriformes; family Vireonidae; genus Vireo; species Vireo altiloquus. The sequence continues at coordinate 80,985 of VZRF01004266.1, forward strand.
TCCCCTCTTCCTCTTCCCAAAATGTATTTCTCACTTTTCTAGGGGAGACTGGGAAACTCAGAGCATTAAAAATAAGAGTTTGGGACCTTATTCTACTGGCTCTGTTTGGCCAGGAACATCCAGTATAATAAACTACAGTGCTTTTCTCTTTATTTTGGGGATGATTTGGTGGTATGGATTTATTTGAGTATCCTGGAGTTTAGCTGGTAGTGGCCCTGGACAGTGCCTGGGTGGGAAGGAGTGGGATTCCTGCCCTGGCTCCTCCTTTTTTATGTGTTTCCACATAAAACATCTGTCCTGGTCTCACTCCTCTGCTTTCTGGCAGGTCAGTGAAGTATAACAGGGGCTACACGGCACTCAGCCAGACAGCTGATGAAAACCTGGTCTCCCTCGACTCAGACAGGTGAATATCCCAGGATTTTGGGTAAATATCCCACGATTTTGAGGGTGGGGATGCTCACAGATGGCTTTTTTGGGAGGTTGATTTTCCTTGTCACTTGTAGAGCATCCCTGATGGCACTGGGCACCTCACAGCAGCGAATTGCTCCTGTTGTCCCAAATTTCAAATATCCCTCAGGGTTGCATTGCCAGCTCCTTTTCCCCCCTGAAATTCCCTTATCTGCATCCCAAAGATCCCATTTCCTGGCCAGCTCTGTTTCTTTTTTCCCTCAGTGATGGGGAGCCAGGATCCAGGTGTTCCTCAGGATACTCCTCCGCTGAGGCAAGTGCAGGGCTGGGACTCTGACACTGTGGGATCCCCACGGGCTCCCTCGTTCCCCTGACCCCTCGAGGCTCTGCACAGGGGCTGCAAGCATCACCCCCCAGAGTGTGGATGTGTGTCCATCCCGCAGAGCCCCACTTTGTCCCCCGTAGCAGGTGAACCAGGACCTGAGCCGGCAGCTGCTGCAGGACGGCTACCACCTCGACGAGGTCCCCGATGATGAAGACCTGGATCTCATCCCCCCAAAACCTGCTGCCTCCTCTTCTTGTCCCTGTTGTTTCGGAGAAAATCTCTCCTGCGTGATCCAGTAGCTGCACAAGAACAGGTCAAAATCCAGCACTTTCTTTGTCCCGTGGGATGGCTGTTGGGTGTCCAGGTCCCACGCCAGGACAGTGACACAAGGACTGAATGATGCTGCTCAGGCAGAGACCAACTGACCCCAAAGGACTTCTCCTTACACTCAGCAATATCAGGGAGAGGTGGCAATATCAGGGACATTTTGGTGACCTGGATGGGACCTGGCACTAGGCTGGGGTGGGAAGGGAGGACAGGCAGAGCCCAGCACCTCCACAGGGGTATAAAGGGAAGGATTTGGGGGTTTCTGGGGTTGGAGCTAATGGCTTATTCCCATTCCCCTCAACGCTGCTTTGATGCAAGTGAGGCACAGCCCAGATTTGGGGGGCTGGAGAGCCTCCATGCTGCCTTAAACCACGGTCCTGCTCTATGACATAGAGGACAATCAGCTTCTTATACAGAATCCTTATTTAAATATTTAGTGTCAAGAGACATGAACTGGTTGGGTGGGGGGCATGTTTGTTTGTTTTTGTATTTTACTTGTGAAAGGGAGCACTTAATAAACTGGATCTCATTGCTCAGAGGGGGTGCTGCTGCTGTGAGGGGGACTCCTGTTTTCCCTCATCACATTTTACCCCTTTCCTGTGCCTGAGGAGCAATGGGAGATCGCAGCCAGTCTTGGGGGATGCTGGAGCTTCTCCCAGCCTCTCTGGCCCACTCCATCCTCCTGCTCCCCCCACCACGCTGCCCTTTGCCAGGGACAGTCACCTCTTTATTGACAGCACCGGAGGTTCTCCTGCTCCATCGCCCCCCCTGCAGCCCCCTTTTACAGCCAGGGAAAGGTGACACTGGCTGCCATCAGCCAGGCCTGGCAAGAGCCCACCAGGAGCAGCAGAAAGCCTCAGCTCCCATCCAAGGAGTCGATCCGTGGAATTGCTCTTTCTATACATCAGGGCTGGTTTGGGGATTTAATAGGTGGAGGGAAAACTTTCAAGCGAGAAGACTTTGCCCACACCAGTTTCTATCTACTCAGCATGGAGTAGATCTATCTACAGACATGGAGTGATGCCGAGGAAGTGTCCCAGGTCCTGCTCAGAGGAGGCAGCAGGCTCGGAAGAGCAGCATCCCATCGGGCGAGGAGAGGTGGAGGGAGATGCTCTCGTTGGCCGAGATGAAGAGCACAGAGCCACGGTGCAGGGACATCTCGGAGGCTGCGGCTGTGGAGGTGCCCACGGCTGTCCCTTGGATCACCAGCAAGATGCTGGCAGAGTCCATGGCAGAGATGAGGTACAGCTTGATGGAGGCAGGGATCTGCCAAGGGAAATGTCACTGTGGTGGAGTCTCCCTCAGCTTTCCTCCTTCCCTGGAGAGCTGGAAGGGAGCTGGAAGGGGGTTGTCCCCATTCCCACCCCTTTGCTGTGCCTGCAGCAGCCCAAGCCCAGGGACCTCGCCTTGGCTGAGGACAGCCAAGAACTCTTCCTGGTTGTCCCTCTGCCCAGAGCTCCTGGAGAAAGTGAACATGCTCCAGGCAGAGGGAACAGGGGAGGGAATAAAGGCACAAGCACCCCATTATGCCCAAGCACCCTTCCCTCCTTGTCGGGACACTAATTACAAAGGTGAGCGAACCCCAGCCAGCACTGGGGTGTCCCACCTGGAGCCCAGCCGGTGTCCCCAGCACGGATCTGTCATGGCTCACCTCTATCCTCATGATGGTAAAGTCTGGCACGGGTGGGTCGTAGAGGTAGACATTGGGATCAAGCTGGCTCTGCGCAGCCGGGAAGATCTTGGAGCTGCTGGGTGCTGGTGTGTAGTTGAGCATCTCACACAAGGTGAGCACATCGATGAACTTGGGGGTGAGCCCGGCACGCACTGTGTTATCCGAGCACGCCATGATCTCCACGCAGTCTGCAGGGACGAGTGGGTGCTGTCAGCCCAGCCCAGCCCCTCCACGCCTTCCCACAGCCAGGCAGTGCAGGATGCCCGGTTAGGAGAGGCCCCGCAGCACTCACCTCCATACAGGTAGGCGTGAGGCTCGTTGGCTCCCAGGAACATGGCCTCCCCTGGCTCCAGCCTCACCAGGTTCAGGAAATAAATGGTGAAGCAGCCGATGTCCCCTGGGTACTGGGAGTGCAGCCGCAGCAGCAGGTCCCCGTTGCTCCCTGACGTGTCCTTCCCTTCCGCCGCTGCGCAGGAGGAGACCGGGGAGGTACAACATGGGGAGGAAGCTGAGGGTGCCCCGGCCTCTCCCCTCAACACAGCCCCCCGAAACGCTTCGGGGTGTCACAGCCAGGACCCACCTTCCTGGGAGATCCTCTTCACCAGCATGTTCAGCTGGTCCACGAAGAACTTCTTCTCGCTCTTCATGAGGCGGGTGAAGCACACGCGGAGCGCGGCTGAGACCCCGCGGGGGTCGTCGCTCCCGCTGCGCTCCAGCTGCTCTGCTGCCACCTCCCCGATCAGTGCCCGCAGCTCGGGGACGTCTGCGGGGCCAGCCCCACTCAGAGCCAGGCCCCCATCCCAGGGGAAAACACCCCCAGCCAGAAGCAGCACCCCCATCCCAGGAGAGCCCAGTCACCATCCCCACACTGAACCCCATCCCTGGGGAGCACTGCCCTCACCTTGACCTCCATCCCAAGGGACCACAGCCCCCAGCCACACCCCAAACCCTAACCCAAGGGAGTATGGCCACCATCCCCGCCCCAAACCCATCCCAAGGGAGCGCCATCCCCACCCCAAACCCATCCCAAGGGAACGCCATCCCCACCCCAAACCCATCCCAAGGGAGCATGGCCACTATCCCCACTCCAGGGTCTGACCATGCACCCTCCATCCTTACTCTGGAGGAAGGAGACAATCTCCTCCACAGGCCGAAAGCCACACATGCCCTCGAAGGGGGTGAGGGCGATGGCCATTTCGGGCTTGTGGTTGGCATCGGGATAGTGCTCAGGGAACTGGGCATGCAGCTTCGCTGCCAGCTCCTGGAGAGAGGGGAAAGGAGCTGGGTGACCTCCTCAGGGACACGAGGTCCAGCTGGGCTGCCCATCCGGGGCTCTCCCTACCTTGTTGGGGTGTGCCTGGACGGAGAGGGCGGTGTTCACCGACAGCACCTTGAACAGGAAGGGCAGCTGGCCCTGGAAGGCATCCTTCACCTTCGCCCCCAGGCAGGCGGGGTTGTCAGAGATCCACTGGCCCAGGGTCTTTTGGGGGATGCGGTTATCCCGGATGAGGGCATCGCCCCGGGGGTGTGTGCCCATCCACAGCTGCGAGACACCAACAGACAGATGGCACCCTGAACTGGGCAGCCAGCACGGATGACTTGGGCTTTTCCAGAGGCTGCCTGGCCCCGGAGGTGATCCTTGGCAGCTCCCTCGGGGGCTGAGTCATGCCAGGCTTCTCTCCAACCCAGGCACCCCCCAAGGGACATGGGACAGCTGGGGGTCAGCATCACATCCTCATAGCACACAGGACGGTGAGAGCCACAGCCGGGTGGGATGGACACACATATGGGACGGAGACACGGACAGAAGAGACACACAGACACACTCACCTCAGCGTAGGGCTGGTCAGGCTGGATCTGGACTAGGGGGTCACCGCTGGCCACCAGCTTGGCCACCTCGCTCTCCAGGCCCACCTTCCCCCAGGAATAGTTCTGCACCACGCAGGAGAGGGGGAACACTGCGAGAGGGAAGTGAAATGTTAGCCGGGCACAGAAAGAACCCCCCAAATCCTTCCGGGCACCCCCAAAGCCTTCGGGGCAGAGTGAGAGAGTGTCAGGGAGGGAGAGGACCACGGGCCTGGGAAGGGACAGTGTACGGGGGGACGATTTATCAACCATCACACGACGATCTGGGGGTGCTAAGCCGGGGGCAGGAGTCACGGGCCCACCGCCCCACAGCCCTAGGGGGGTCCCGGCGGGGGTCCCCATTCCCACTGCCCAGCCCAGGGCCCCCATGCCCACGGCGGGCGGTGGGTGCCCGGTGCCCCGCTCACCCCGGATCTCCGCCATGGCTCGGCCGGGCAGGGCCTGCCCCCCTCCCTCTCCCCCTTCCCCTCCCCCGCCGGGCTAAAAGCGCCGCTGTGACGTCACGCGGCCACGCCCATAGGGCTAACCCCACGCCAGCTGTACGCGCCGCCGTGACGTCACGCGGCTCCCGGTCACGCGGGTGCCCCGGAAGCGCCAGGAGCGGCGGCGGCGGGAGCGGAGCGGAGCGGACCGCGCCCATGTCGGGCTTCGACACCAACCCGTTCGCCGACCCGGGGGACATCAACCCCTTCCAGGTGGGTGCGGGGCGCGGGAGGCCCCCCATGGCCCGGTCCGGCCCGGCCCGGCCCCCCCGTGCCCCGCACGCCGGGACGTGGCACTGAGTGAAGCGCCGCCGGCCAATGGCGGAGCCGCTCCTCCGCGCCGCGGCCAATCAGAGCGAGGGGGCGGGACCAAGGGGGGCGTGCGGCGGACGCGACCCCCGGCCCTGAGGGCGGCCTGGGACCCCCTGCCCGGCCCTCCCGCCGGGCCGGGGGTCCCGCTCCCCTCCCCTCTCCCCCAGCTGTGCCCGGGGGTCCCGCTCCCCCTCCCTGCATCCCCGTCTGGCCGGAGCAGAGGTCTTATGTCCCTTCTCCATCTCCCTTCCCCGTGTCCCACTCTGGCCCGCACAGGGGCTCGGGGCCGGGTACCCTTCCCCCTTCCCAGCCCCCGCAGGTCCCCCCTGAGCGCTGCGACCCCCCGGGATCCCTCCCACCCTGTCCCCGGACCAGGTGCTCCTCACCTCGAGGAGGGGTCTCCCACCACCTTTGCAGATCTCCCACCACCTCCACGGACACTGGGAGAGGCTCTCCTGCCTCCCTCTCAGGATGCACAGCAGCTGTAAATGCCTCGTCTGTGGCCTTATTAAAAAGAATCCATTGCTGGAGCTCTCCCGGCCGTGCTGCCTGCTGGTCTGGTTGTCTGCTGGGTCTCTCTGGGTCTGTTTTTAAGGTGCTTCAGCTCTTAAGAGCGAGTTCCTAAGGCAAAGCTGCGGATTTCATGTCTCAAAGCAGGGGATTCCTGTTAAGGTCACTGAGGACTTGGTCTGTGTTCGCTGGGCTTCTCCTCTCTGGGATTAACCTCTGCAAATTGGGGTCATTTATGCAGGGAGTTGGTCTGGAACAGCCTCTGGGACACGGTGCCTGTGCAGTGGTGTGAAAATCAGCGTCTGGCCTTTGGCTCCTGTCTGTGAGCTCAGCCTCTCCTCTGCTGCTTGGCTGGGATGCGATCCACAGGAAGGAGTGTTTTCCTGACCTTGGGTTTCAGGGCTGAGCCAAACAGAAATTGTTAGTGAAGCTCAGTCTTTTGAGGAATCAGAGTGAAAAAAATTCTTTCTCTTCTTTCTCACTTTCATTTTAACATGGTCTTGTGACTCTGAGGAATGGGAAGGGTTGGGACTATCGTGTTCCTCTGATATTCGTTCTGTGGGGTGGAATATATTGCTGTTCATGCACATGGGATTTGTTACTTCAGCTCTGAGGAAGTAAATATTCCTAGAATCACAGAATGGTTTGGGTTGGAAAGGACCTTAAAGCTCATCCAGTCCCACCCCCTGCCATGGGCAGGGACACCTCCCACTGTCCCAGGCTGCTCCCAGCCCCAATGTCCAGCCTGGCCTTGGACACTGCCAGGGATCCAGGGGCAGCCACAGCTGCTCTGGGCACCCTGTGCCAGGGCCTGCCCACCCTCCCAGGGAAGAATCTCCTAATATCCAATCTAATCTTTGTCAGTTTGAAGCTATTCTCACTTGTCCTGTCGCTTCAGGCCCTTGTAAAAAGTCCATCTCCATCTTTCTTGCCATCTCCCTGTGCTTTGTGCACATTAAAGCTGTCCTGATATCTGACAGAACAGGGCCGTGCTCATTCTTTATTCATTGTTCAAACAAAAAAAGGTTGAAGGTGATTTCCAGCCGGTAACTCCCATGTCAGGCTCACTTCTTACCAAGGATTAATGTGTGTTCCACCATGGATTCCCCTGTGATGGCTCTTTGCAGCTCATCTGATTCTTGTGGAAGGTTCTGTATCCTCCTTCAGGACTGTGAGGTTTCATCTTGCCTTTTTTTTCTTTTTCAAGAAAAATCCCCCAGTCTGCCGTGGCTGGTTGTGAGGAATTTTTGACTGCTGCTTCCTGGAGCCTCAAATTTCTGCTCTGAAATGGAATCCTAGCCTGTGGGACAGCCTGTTCCCTGCCAGGGGCTGCAGCCAGGTGTTGGCTCCGTGCTGGGATGACAGTGTCCCACTGCCACCCCCTTCCACATGCTCTGGAAGGAGCAGAAGCATCCTTGTCCTCCCACCCTGCCACTCTGGTGGATCTCCCTGGCCACAGCCCCAGGGTTGTCCCTCCTTACTGGGGATCCCAGTCTGGTGCTTCGTCCTCCTCAAATCCTGGCGTGACCAGGATCTTTGCCTTGTCAGGAGACTTTGTTCATGGTGTTCGTTAAGCTTTGTGTAAAATAAGCTGCTTTGATCCTGTTAAAAATATCTCTGGCTTCTCTGTTACTTACAGTAACCAGTTGATGAGAGATGATTAACTTCCTTCCTTTATCCAGTAACCTGCTGGAAGTGGCAGCCACCTCCAAAACCTCGGTGCAAGCCTCAGACAGAGCTGGAAACTTCCGTGTTTTTCAGAGAGATCAATAATAAAATCCTCAAGATTTCTCTCAGTGCATCTTCCAGGCAGTGACAGCGCTCTGAGTCTGCAGGACTGGTTGTATTTGGGGCAGCACTGTGATATTTTGACAACTGTGTTAAGTTCCAGGTGATTCTAGGCTGAGCTCTTTTTCCTTGATCTCACCTAGAGAGGCCTCTCATTCTGTTTCTTTAATCTTCAGGAACAGAAAGAAAAGAAAAAAATAGAATTTCTTGCACAAACCTGTTGTATCCAAACCTATCAGCAGTGTGACAGCAACTTCGTGTTTGCGTTAAGCTGCATTTGAAAATAGTTTTAATATTGATGGCGGCGCAGTTTGGTTGAGATGTGGAGTTATTCTGCGCTGGGGGCAGCTGAAGCCATGAGAAATGACATCATGCGTCCCTGGCACTTGAGGAAGCGCTGGTGGAAATGGGATCTGCTCACTGGCCTCCCACAGGTCGATCCAATCATTGATTTGTGAGCACGAGCTTTGTGGCTGGACACGCTTATTGTGCCTCCAAGCGGTTCTGAATTAAATCCCCGTCTCCCGATCCTTTCCAAGGACCAGGCTCGTGCTTGTTTCAGGAGGGTCAGCTGCCTTTTGCTGCGTAGCCGGCAGAAAATCACTGTAAAACGTGAAGTTTGAGGGCACCTCCTGGTATCTCTGCATTCCTGGTGTCCTCTCGTCCCTCACGCTGCTCGCTCCGGGCTCACGGAAGCTGCTGCCTGTGCATCACCCTCTGCTTTCCTTCCTGCCCTACCCAGGCACGTGTCCAAACACTTCAGCTTTGTTGCAGATTCCCTGCTCTTTGGGTTCCTATTTCAGATATGCTTGCACAATAGCAGGCGAGTTAAGCCGAGCTGCTGTGCCTTGGCCTTACGGCCTAACGAAGTGATTTTTTCGAAGCTGTGCAGCAAGATGAGAGCTCCTCTGCCTTGGGAATCAAGCTGTGGCACAGCTGAAGCAGGGGTGCTGCTCTCCCTGCCCTCGGAGAGCCTCCAGCTTTCTTTTGGGGTGGGGATGAGCCGAGGGAAGTAAAATGTGTGTTTTATGGTGGTACTGTAGCGTTTCTCCTCATTGCTGAGCACTTTCCTCCCAGCCTGACCACCCAGGCTCTCCGGAGGGTTATGCAGCTTTCACTTGCCATCTCCTGTACCTTGCAGGGAATTTCTCTTCCTTGTGCAGTTGTTTTCTGCTGGACTTTAGTCCAGCTGGGGCTCCTGTGCTCCTGACTAAAGGGCTGGTGCTGATGCGCAGCACTATGGTGTGTGAGGGGAAGTGTAAACTTGTGCTGACAGCCCTTATCTCTGCACAGCCGAAGCTTCCAGAGGAGTCAGCAGTGAAATAAAACCACGTTTTATTTCCAGCGGGGCACTCCTGCTCCTTCCCACTTTTTTTGCAGCCCTTCCTTGCTGGGCAAGGAACTTCCCCGAGCAGCATCCGAGCGATGCCTGGGCCCAGGGTGATTCACAAACGAGTGGGACCTGTTGGCAGGGAGTGCCTGCCGTGCAGGAGCTGCAGAGTTACTCATTAACTGCTCCCTGTGCCTCCTGCTCGGCAGAAGGCTGCGCTAGAACCCCGGGAATGGCTCCAGAGGGGTTTTCCTGTGTCGGGGGGATGGTTTCTTTCCCAGCCTCTTACCCTTACTCGCCGTAGCTGGGATAAAATACGTGGTTTTTCTCTTGTTCGGACTCAGTTGTTTATTGGTTCTTATCTGTGTTACAGTCTTAGGAGTTGTGAGTTCTGCTAACGAGGCTAACAGTGGTGGTTCTCTGGTTTTGCAGAGCTTTTTCAAGGACCTTTGGTCCAATAATGATTTGCCACTTAAATGATTTTTATTTCTAACCCAATATTCGAACTTCTAAGTTCAGCAGTGCAAATTTTCTTGTCTAATTATAAGACACTGTCTAAACCTATGAAGAAGAAAGAAGAAGAAAGTGAAAAAGAAGTATCCAACTACTGCCTTAAAATCTCCATCTTGGTACCTATATATCACTATATTCTAAAACCTTAAATCCCAAATTTTTCACCCTGTGACACCACACTTTCTATTCAAACCACACACACGCGTGATTTTAAAATCATCACTCAATTTTGGAAGCCTGTGCCAAGGCCTCAGATCAAATGTGGGGTTTTCTTGTGGAACAGTGCTTTCCAGCACAGAGAATTTAAAATTCTCAGCCTCCAGGGTTCCAACATTGCTCCACGCCCCGGCGCAGCCTCAGTTGCTTCTCACCCCATTAAGCACCAAATTAGAAGGACTGGTCTGGACACAGGAGGTGCTGAGGGAAGGATAAGGAGCCACTTTTTAGCTTCCTGACCCACACCCAGCTCTGGGGCTGCCAGGTGGGAGGATTTCCCAGTTCCAAATGGGCCTTGTTTCTGGAGTGACTGGGGAGAGGAGCTCCAGAGGGCAACATCTGGCTGTCCAGGAGGAATCTCTGTGTGGAAAGCAGTGTGTAGGAAAGAGGAGATAAAACCAGCTGTGTGCGCTGCAGGTGAGGGGAGAGAGGTGTTCTCAGACGTGCAGAGAGCCTGTTTTTAAACATCAGAGGATTTGATGGAGACGAGTGGGAGGTGCTGTGAGTGGAAGTGAGAGCTGTTATGCCAGCAGCATTAAAACCTCCTAAAATAATTGGTGTCACACCTCCAGCTCAATTTTCCTGAGTGTTTTGCTTATCCAGAGCAATCACTGGCATTTTAGCTTGCTGGCATCTCTCAGCCAGGATCAGTCGTATCTAAAACCTCATTTTGTGTGGCTCTGCTGTACTTTGTGGCTCCATGCTTGCTTTGTGAGACCCAGCAACATTCTCACCATGGGTGGATGAATCGAGATCCCTGGAAATTAGGAATGACTCGCTGGAGGTGAGCAGAAGTAACTTGCACAAAGTGTTCCTGTGCCAAAAGCACGTTGTGGTTGTTCAGACATACCTCTTGGCTGAAAAGGAGATTATATCTGCTCACAAATCTCACCTTGCTAGTAGTCATCTCCTTGGATATTTAAATTCTGTGCCAGCCAGGGCCATCCCCCTGTGACAGGGATGTTTTTCACCCCCTCCAATTCCCAGCTAACGAGCAGATGGGAAGCAGGCAGCACAGATAGTGTGGACCTGATGTTCTTAAAAGGCCTTTTCCAAATGGAACAATTCCATGCTGTAAGTGATGGCACCCAGTACCCAATGCTGATTTATCCCTGTGCTCTCTCCCTCCAGGACCCCTCGGTGACTCAGCTCACAAACACCAGCCAAAGTGGCTTGGATGAATTCAATCCCTTTTCCGAGAGTTCCCAGCTGGTACGTGCTACATGTCTTTGTGCTCTGTGGACCTGGTGGTGGTTTTAGTGGTGTAGGAGTTCCCTTGATAGGTGCACCTTAAAAAAAGAGGAAATCACAGCTGATTTCCCTGTGGAATGTGGCTCGTGGCACGCGGGAGCAGGGAATTGCTCCTGCACTGGAGCACTAATAAACTCCCAGCTGGAGCTCTCATGGAACAGCTCCTGTCCAGCTGGCTGCCGACTCGCAGGGCAGCCACGTGAAGTGTGAAGGGGAAGATGGTTTGTGGCAGGGCACAGCAGGATTTATGTGGTGCCTGGGCTGGGAGCTGAGCTGCCCTGGCAATGCCACTGATGGATGGCTGGGAGAGCCTCATCCTTATTATTCCCTGGCTGCTGCCACGAGCCAGGCGGGAGGAGGAGGAGGACAGGAGGTTTTGATCTGTGGTTTTAACTACTCGCTGAGGGCCTGCTGTGTTTCTCATGCTGTACTTTTACCCTGTGCCTGTGGTGTCTGTGCAGACGAATGCAGCGCGGACGACGCCAGCGGTGCAGCCCTCGGGCCACTCGCAGCCGGCCGTGCTGCAGACATCCGTGGAGCCCACCCCACAGGTATGGCCCCTCTCTGCTGCCTTGCCAGCCCCCACGGGCTCCCAGGGTCTCTGGGAGCACAGGGCAGCGGGATTCCCTGGGGTGGGGACTGGGAAGCTGCAGGTGATCTTTGCAGCTTGCGTTTGCGAGGCACAACCTTTATAGGGAGCATGCGTGTGCTGTCCCTCTTACATCGCCCTCCCTGTCCCTCTGGTGGCAGAGCTCGCTTTGCCTCGTGTCCTGTTGGCTCTGCCTTCCCTCTGGAGACCCTGGAATGTATCCTGCTAATGCTTTTGGCTTAGTTCTGGTGTCTGGTCAGACACGCTCGGTGCCAGGAGCGTAAATGCAAGTACCTGACTGCCAGGACTGCCTCGTCCAAGGAACTGAGGCTGCTGGGAGAAGGAATAATTACTCAGAATACAAAACAGGTAGAAGAGCTCCTTGGGAGGTGTGGTAGGCAGCTGTCTCGCCCTTCCTGTCCGAGCTGGGAAGGGAATTGTCCTGGTGAGCCCAGGAGCCTTGCTCACCACTCTGCTGTGAGCTGCTCAGAGCAGTGAGGTGACCTGAGGGGTAGAAGAAGCTGTGGATAAGCCTCCTCCCAGCCTTATCTTCCTGTAGGATAACTTGATTTTGTCCTCCAGTGGCAGAATCAAGATGTCTGAGTTTTCGTGCCACCCTGTGCCCTGCTTCCCTGCCAGCCTGGCACCTGGTGGTGCCACCACAGCCCAGCCCCAGGCAGGGCTGACCTCTCTGATCTCTCCCTGTCCCCTCTCCAGGCTGTGGCTGCAGCGGCACAGGCAGGGCTGCTCCAGCAGCAGGCAGAGCTAGAGAGGAAGGCAGCTGAGCTGGAGAAGAAGGAAAGGGAACTGCAGAGCCATGCAGCTAGCATTGACCGTGAGTACTGAGTCCTGGCTGCCCTCCCTGGGGTCCTTGGTTTGCCAGGAAAACTCCAGTCCCCCCTCTGGCAACCCTTCTGGGACAGTGCCTGGCATCCCACAGCTTCCAGGAGGGGAAGGCAGCTCAGGCTGGGGTACTGGAGGCAGCTCTGGTGGGTCCATGCCCTGGAGTGTGCTCTGAGCTGCCTTTCACCACCAAAAGCTCTCAAACACCGACCTGTCCCTGTGTCAGAGCTGGTGAGTGACCCTGCCACGCTGAGGCTCTGTCTCACTGAGAGCAGCAAAGCTCTTCTTTTCAGCCTCAGGGCTCTCTTAACCACAGGAACCCAATATTTCCCCCTGATTTTGGTTTGAAGTGGCTGAGTCTGGGCATGCAGGGCTGAGGGATGGTGGTTGTGACAACCCTGTGGCCAGCGCTGGGGGATTCTGCCTTCCTCAAGGGAAAATCCCCACACCAGGCTGCTCTGCCAGCAGTTTATCCCATTCCTGCTGTGCTGCCTGCTCAGACGTAGGAACTGACCACCCCTTGGGCCCTGCCAAGGTTTTCATGGATGAATTAAACAACAGCTGAATGGCTGCTTGGAAATTCTGGGGTGCTAATTAATCTTTTGATGAGAGAAGAGCAAGTGAAGAGCTGCTCTTTCCTTCCTCCCACAGCGAGGCAGAACAACTGGCCGCCCCTTCCCAAGAAGTGTCCCATCAAGCCGTGCTTCTATCAGGATTTTTCTGCAGACATCCCAGCTGACTACCAGCGGATATGCAAGATGCTCTATTACTTGTGGATGTGTAAGTAAGGGCTTGAACTGCAGTCAGGATTCTCTCTGAGGAGGTTCCGTGTGAAAAGCTGAGCTCTGTCACGCAGTAAATTCTGTTGGTGTTGTTCTGTGAGGCTAAAATCGTGTTTCCCTCCTTTCTTGTGAAGGTGAATGCGAAGAACCCCAAGTTTATGCTTTGGGAATAGCTCATTCATGGCAGAATTTTAATTGTTTAATGGAGGCTTGAACAGCTATTTGAGATCTAGCTGTAAGCAGCAGGATCAGACGAGCTCCTTAGGGCAAGCTCTGTTTCTCCTCCAAGGGAGGCAGGGAAATCAGGTGGCCCAAAGTCACCTTAATTTCTGCAGCTCTCCGTGTGTTCGGTGAGAGATCAGGGATGCTTTGGAGTTTGCAAGAGCTTGCTGATGGTTTTTTTCTCTCTCTCCCATCCCAAACAGTGCATTCCATCACCCTGCTCCTAAACCTGCTCGCTTGCCTGGCGTGGTTCACAGTCGACAATAGCAGAGGTGTAGACTTTGGTCTCTCGATTCTGTGGTTAATTTTATTCACCCCTTGTGCCTTTCTCTGTTGGTACCGACCAATTTACAAGGCTTTCAGGCAAGTACTGGGTTATTTTTCTGTAGCAGGGATGTATCTCTTAGTGGGAGGAGCTTTGGGTTTATCAGTTCCCATCGTGTATTGCCTGCAGGATTTTTCCAGCTCTTTGCATCATTAGATAAACCCAAACCACTATGTCACTAAACATATTAGATCTGTCTGATAGAACTTAATTGTGGTGATCTTTTTTCATCCTGAAATCCAAGCTTAGGCAGACATAGGGCGCTTTTAATTCTTTTTTGATTCGCTTTATTAATTTCTGAGACACCGTTTGGTGCATTGATGTTGAGCACACTGCATTTGGGGAGGGAGCTGCCTTCACCCCATCGTGCCCTGGGCAGAGTGTTGGATTTGCAATGAGCACATTTGGGTGCCCAAATTCCTCCCCAAATCACCTCCCGTCAGCAGCTCTTCTCTGGAGAAAGGAGTTCAGTGAAGTTGTTCCCCTCCTTAGAGCAGGGACTCAGTGCAGGGATCACGGGTTTCACTCCTGTTGCCATCTCTCCCGCAGGTCTGACAGCTCCTTCAGCTTCTTCGTCTTCTTTTTCGTCTTCTTCTGCCAAATAGCAATCTACATCATCCAGGCTGTCGGAATTCCTGGCTGGGGAGACAGGTGAGCTTGGCGTCTCTGCCTGCCGTGCCACAGATCCTTTTTCTCACCAGGGCTGTGACTGGCAGCAGCTCTGGGGCCTGTTTCTGACAGCTGCCTGCTCTTTCTCCCGTGGTTTTCCACAGCCTGGGCAGGTCCCAGCTGGGCTGCCTCCCTGCTCTGCTCTTCCCATCCTAGTCCCAGCAAAGTGTGTTCCTTGGCAGCTTCAGTGCCGAGGGGAATATGTGAATTACTGGATGTGGGGAAGGAATCCTTCCCTGTGAGGGTGCCCAGAGCAGCTGTGGCTGCCCCTGGATCCCTGGCAGTGCCCAAGGCCAGGCTGGACATTGGGGCTTGGAGCAGCCTGGGACAGTGGAAGGTGTCCCTGCCCATGGCAGGGGAGTGGAATATGATCAGTTTTGAGGCCCTTTCCAACCCAAACCATTCTGTGATTCTGTGATAACTCTTCCATGCCTCTTCTGCTGCCTTCTCTCTCCCTCAGCACAGATCATATTTGCTCCTCTAGCGTGAACCAGATCTGCCTTGTTCCAACTGGAGCCTTCCCTGACAGTAGCATGGGGCTGAGGGATCTCTGACCTGAAATCTGGCTACTGCTTAGCCAGATATCACTGCTACCAGCCTGACTCTGTCCCCAAACTCTTCCTGAATTTCTCTGGAGTGCGTTGGTGGTGGGCTGAGATAAGCAGAGAGGGTTTTAGCCTCGCCCTTTTTCAGTGACATTGTCCAGAAGGGTGACCCTGGGCTTCTGGAGCGGCTCCAGCAGCCTCGTGTCGGCAGCTGTGCCCTGCAGGGAGAGCACAGCCTTTCCTTTCGCCTTGCTGCCTCGGCTGCAGCTCTGGTTCTGGAGTTAGGGAGCACAGGGAAAAGGTTAGCAGCCCGTGGTGCCTCTCCTGGGGGGAAGCCTCCAGGTGGGAGCCGCTGTCTATTTTTGCCTGCTGC
This sequence comes from Vireo altiloquus, assembly GCA_013396875.1. Taxonomy (NCBI): domain Eukaryota; kingdom Metazoa; phylum Chordata; class Aves; order Passeriformes; family Vireonidae; genus Vireo; species Vireo altiloquus. The sequence continues at coordinate 96,333 of VZRF01004266.1, forward strand.
CTGCAGAAGGGCTCGTGGGCAGAGCTGCCTGAGTCACGGGGGACAGGGAGGGAGCACTTCGGGTTTAGTCTGGCTTGGAGAGGCTGCCTGGAGCTTTCTGCTCCGTTTCCTCCCGCCAGACAGCGCGGGTATTTTTGGCTGCAGCGCACGGTGTGCCTTTCCGCTCCCCTGTGCCGCCAGGAGCGGTGCTGTGCCTCGGATGGGACCCTTTGGCTCGCTCCATTCCCTCTCTCCTGGTGGCACACGGCGTGCTTGGTTTAGCAGTTGGAAAGGTTCCTTCCTGCAGCGCTCGGGAAGGTGTTCTGAGTGAGGTGTCTTGGTATTTTCAGCCACAGCCAAGTGCTGGTAACTCCTTGAGTTCTCCCTTCCCCTTCCTTTTGACGGCTCCCAGTGTCTGGAACTTAGAATTGTGGAATCACAGAATGGTTTGGGTTGGAAGGGGCCTCAAAACTGATCATATTCCACACCTTCCACTATCCCAGGTTGCTCCAAGCCCTGTCCAACCTGGCCTGGGACACTTCCAGGGATGGAGCAGCCACAGCTCCTCTGGGCGACCTGTGCCAGGCTTTCACCACCTCCATCCCTTCCCACCTCTTCCTCCCGCTCCCAACCTTTACATCCCTATCAGGGTGACACACAGGTCCGAGGCTCCAGACCTGCCAGCTGATCTCTTCCAATTTAGCTGTTCCAGCCTATCTTTACCCCACTTGGCTGAATTTTGAGAAGGTGCCCATGGAAGTCACTGTTGGCGCCAAGGGTATTGATTTTGCTGCCTGAGGGGAGGGCACGGGGCTGGAACGTGGGTGGGATGAGCGCAGTCCTCCTCTAAAAACCCAAATGGAAACTCTATCCCCAAAACAAGGCCCTGGATGTGCTCTGGGCTCCAGGTTTTGAGCTCCCCTGTAACCTTCCCCTGAAGCACATGTGGGTGCCCATCCCTGCCATGCTCCCAGCTGGAATGCTGTCCGTGCTCACCCTGCTCTCCTCTCCCCGGCAGCGGCTGGATCGCGGCGCTGTCGGAGGTGCACGGGAACCTGGCCGTGGTGGTGATCATGATGGTGGTGGCTGCGTTCTTCACACTCTGCGCCGTCCTCTCCCTCTTCCTCCTCAAGCAGGTGAGTGGCTCGCAGGCCAGCAGAGCTCAGGCTGCTCCCAGGGCTCCCGGGTTTGACACCTCCGTTCATCCGCCCGGGAACGATGATGGGATCGGGGCTCTGGTGGGTCAGGAGGTTTTAATTAAAGTAGTTTTGCTTGTGCTTCCTGCCTCGATCCCAAATTTCTTGGAAGCTCTTGAAGTGGGAAGGAGCCTCCCTTTGGAGTTGTAGAATCATGGAGTGATTTGGGTTGGAAGGGACCTTAAAGCTCATCTTACTCTACCCACTGCCAAGGGCAGGGACACCTTCCACTATCCCAGGGTGCTCCGAGCTCCAACCTGGCGGACGGGGATGGGGCAGCCTCAGCCTCTCTGGGCAACCTGTGCCAGGGCCTCCCCACTCTCACAGGGAAGGATTTTTTCCTGCTATCCCATCTAACCCTGCCCTCTGGCAGTTTCAGACCATCGCCCCGTGTCCTGCCCGGAGCTGGTGGAGCAGAGGTGGCCGTGGCTCTGTTCAGGATCCAGGGCTCTACAGCCACTGCTCTCACAGCATTGTGGGGCTGGTCACAGCCTGGTGGGATCCCAGAGAGTGCCTTCCTGCTGGCTCCTACACACAGCCCTCCTCCCTCCTCCTGCCTGGCCACAGCAGGGCTGGATTTCTGCAGGCACAGCAGAAACGGAGCCTGGGGGAAGGCAGGGACAGACTGGACTGATCCCGTTTCCATTGGTGCTTCCTTCTTTTCCCCTACATGTATCTTGAAGGAAATACCTGATGCCATTGGCACCTTCAGGTCCTGCCCCCCAGCAGGTGCTGGGTTAAGTCAGCGTGGGGAGTTTTGGGTTTGAAACCAGTGATTTTGCTGAGAGCTCCACGTTTCACAGCAAGCGAAGGTCTCCTGAAATCTGCAGCATCCCGTGCAGGGAGCGAGGGAGCCACTGGCTCCAGCCCATGCTCTGCAGCTGTGGAGGGAGCTGGCGAGCAGCAGAGCTGAGGAGAAGCGAGGTGCATGCAGCAATCACACGGCCACGCTCTGCTTGGATTCATTCTCGCCCTCCCCTTCTGTCCCCAGGTGCATTCCCTGTACCGGCGCACAGGAGCCAGCTTCCAAAGGGCCCAGGAAGAGTTTTCCCAAGGCATCCTCACCAACAGGAGCTTCCAGAACGCAGCGGCCGGGGCGGCCTCCTCAGCTGCACAGAGTGCTTTCCGGGGGAACTAGCCCTTCCCAGGAAAACCAGCCCTTCCCGGGCTGCCTCCCTCTCGCTTCCTCTGCCCTCGTCTCCCCCAACCTTCTTTTTTTTTTTTGTTTTTTTCTAAAAATGCACTTTTTGGGGGTACCGTGTGAGCTCTGTGATGCCGACACTCCTGATGAGAAGAGGTTTTTTTTTTAGCTTCAGCTGAGCTACGGTTTTGATGATTGGTTTTCCCTGTCTTGTTTTAGGGTGTGGGGAGATGGGGGAAGACATTCTCTGAGGCAAATATTCCTCTCTCCAGGACCTTCCGGGTGTTTGTCTCTTCCTCCCCTCACTCTGTCTGTAGCAGGAAGACGAGGGGAAGCAGGTTTTTGATTTTACTCTCTCTCTTCTCTTGGCCTTTGCTACGAAGAATTTGATTATCTGCTGTTTTGGGAGGGTTTTGTAACGTGCATGTAGTTTATGTCGTTAATTTTAAGAACAGAAAGTGTACTTTTGGTTTATTACACTCACACGATGCTGTGTTTTGACCTCATAACTGCTCGGCTTCCTGAGAGCCAGGATAACATGGCATGAGGGAAAATCTGGGAGCAGGCAGGGAGTGTGCATGGGGACATATTTCTCCTGGTCCCCCCAGGGCACATCCCTTGCTTCCATGAGGATCCTGCAGGCGACAGCCCTGAGCACAGAGAGGGGGACAAGGGATCAGTGGGGGCTGAGTCTTCTCGGTGACTCAAAACCAGGGGAGGGAGAGGAAAAGGGATTTTGGTTTGGCTCCCAGCTCCGGGTTGGGGCAGCTGAAGACGCTGGGTCACACAGTGCCTGTGACACCCTTCTGCAACTAACCTTGAATGAGTCTTTCTCCGGGGAAGGCTCCTCCCTGCCTTGTTCCTCACGAGTTTCATTTTTTTTAGCTGGGAAGGAACTGGTTTGATCAGCTGCATCCCAAATGGGATGTCCCTTGGGACGTGGGTGCGGCGCAGGGGTGGGTGGGGGCAGATTCCCACCTCTCCCTCCTTCAGTCTCCTGTTTTGGGTGTCGGGGAGGGAGTTTAACGCAGGTTTGGCTTTGTGGTGCCCCTTTGCCAGGGTGGGGGGTTGTATTAGGCCCCCATCCTGTGCGGGTGAGGGGCGGCGGGGGGGCGCTGGGATACAGAAATCACCATTTTTAAACCCTTTTCCTCCTGTACTGTTGGGGTTTTTTTTCTCCCCGCGTGTGATCTTTTAATGTTTAAAAAAACTATTAATAAAAAAATGTTCACGTGGTCCGGACACGGTGCCCGTGCCATCGGGAGGGGGCGTGGTCATTGCGATGGGGCGGGGCGGGGCCAAGGGGG
>VZRF01004267.1:0-18881 GCA_013396875.1 Vireo altiloquus
TTGCCTGGACAGAGGGCCCTTTGTCAGGGCCTGTGAGTGCTCACAGTAAAACCAGAATGCGTAGAGTAGGATGACATCCAGGTCTGCATGGGCAATTTAACAGAAGTCTCTCCCTCTTTGCTCGATAGACATTAAATGTCATATAGAGTATTGTTTCCAGTTTTGAAATCTGTGCAGAAAAGCCAAGTAGAGTAACCTCTGGAAGGCAACCAAGAATCTCAACGAATGGAAAGAATTCTTTGTGTGAGTGGGCTGAGGAAAGTGGATATGTTCAGCCTATAGAAAGAGAGGTTGACAGGGCTTACACTGACCTTTTGACTTGGAGGACGTTTCAGAGTGGAATGGCTATATATGTGTCATATGCTTGAGCACAGAGCTGAAGACAGCACAGTGAAAGGGAATCAAGGGAAGATGCAGCAGGATATGGATGAGCTCTGTATGACCATGAGGAGAGTCCATCTGTAGAAAATTATATCCAAGAAGCTTATGGAACCTTTCTGTTTGTGCTTTGCATGGCTGATGGGCTGAAGTGTTGAGCAAGGTGCTGTGATGTTGGAGCTGAGGCTGTTTGAAGCAGGATGTGGTAATAGAGACTTGGGAAAATTGGTGGGCGAGGTCCTGGGCATGTCCCATGCTTCCTTCGATAGCTCAGCTGGTAGAGCGGAGGACTGTAGGCTCACTTGTATGGCCATCCTTAGGTCGCTGGTTCAACTCCGGCTCGAAGGAGTGCTCTTTTGGCTCTGGCCCACATCCTGCACTGCCACTGCTGCCTTTCTTTGATCCTGCCCAGGGGACTTCCCATAATGAGCTGCCCAGTTGTGAGCTCTTGTCTGATTTGTAGAAGGTAACCAGCCAAGGCATTTTTTGGTGAACCCTTGGGTAGAGGATGGTGGTTCTGACCATGGGAGCTGTCCACAATCACCTCTAGCAGGAATGTGAGTGGATGAGTTGATGGTGTGAGAGTGAGGCCATTGGGCAGCCTAGGCTTTGGGTACTGGGCATCCTGGGTCAGGGCTGGGTGTCTGCGAGGGGATAGGACTTCAGGTGGAAGCTGCAGGGTGGGGAATTAGCTCAAGTGGTAGAGTGCTCGCTTAGCATGTGAGAGGTAGCGGGATCGATGCCTGCATTCTCCAATGCTTTTCATTTCCCTTGCCTGGATACAGGGCCCTTTGGTGGAGGTCCTCTTGTCCTCTGAAGGGTATGCAAACCTGGGAAGAAAACCTGGGAAGCACAGTAGAGGACAGGACCTCTAAGAGTAGCAAGCCCCTGGATTGAGGAAAAGTATTCTGTGACTTTCCTCTTCATTGGACAGATAGAATAGCGTACCTGTCACACCTAGGTTTATATAGGGTTTGGCTACAATAGAGTTAATTTTCTTCCTAATATCTGCATTTTGGATTTAGGTTGTGAATAATATTGGGTACACACTGCTGTTATATTTGTTAGTAAGCAGAGTTTATGTAAAGCCAAGGACTTTTCAGCTTCTTGCACCATCCCATCAGCAAGGAGACTGAGAGCACAAGAAACTGGGAGGAGACACAGCTGGGACAGGTGACCCCAGCTGGCCACAGGAATATTCTATACCATGTGACATCAGGCTCAGTATGTACTAGGGAGAAAGATGGCTGGGTGCTACTGCTTATAAACTGGCTTTCTGAACATTGTTCTGCAGGTGTTGAGCAATTGTGTTGTAGGTCACTTATTTTGTATAATATAATTCTGTCATTATTATTGATATTTCCCCCTTCCTTTTCTGTCATTTTGAACTGTCTTTTTCTCAATCTACAAATTTGCTTTTTTCTCCCTGTTCTCTCCAAAAACCCTCTTGGGGCTGGGTTGTGTGAGCAGTTGTATAGTGTTTAACTGCCTGCTGCACCCTTTTTGGTGCCCAACATGGGGCTTGAAAGGTTGAGATAATGACAAATCTGACTAGAGTATGTTAAAACAAATTTCTTGTAAGCATTCAATATATTTGTTTAATAGTTTCTCATCCTGAGGTTGATTTACTTACTCTCAGAGTTGTTTTCTGTTCTCGGAGTTGTGTTATGTAACATCTTACTTGCTCTGTATGTTTTCTATTGTGCTGTTTCTCACCTCTGGGGGCTGGGCTAAGGTTATCATGTTGTTGTACTTTGTAACTCTGGCTTATGATATGATAAAACTGATGGTCACAAGACTAATCTACTTGTAATCAAGTATTGTTATCTTCTCCATACTTCTAGAGCCATCTATTGGAAACTATTCCTAATTACATCCTTTGTCTTTCCTCCTAGAGCCAATTTATGGGGCATACACCTCCCACATCTTCCCCTTCTCCTCCAGGGTAATAACAATAGCTCATGAGAATTCTGAATATGGTCAGGATCTTCAAGCCAGCATGCTCCTATTGCTATGTCTCCTGATTGTATTTCAGGCCTTGTTTAGACTTAAACAACTGTCTAAGGATTCAAGCCAGGTATCTGCCCTGAGCCTGAGCAGTTATAGTGGCAGGATGTGCGGGATAGTACAGGGAAGTGTGTAGGACAATGGGCACCTCGAATATTTTGGAATTTCACCCCTGAACAAGTCCAGAATCCTGAAAAACTAGTAAAATATTTGGAAGAAGTATGCTGTCACCCTGACAATAACAGAGAGAAACAAATCACTGCCAACGTGCTGGGGCCTGGCCCATGCCTAGCAAGTCCTGTTCAACACTATTCAGTACCCTCAAGAGGACAAGAAGGTCTTTGGATCTGATGACAAAATGTCAGGCACTTTGGCAACGCCAATCCCAGCAACAGATACTGCATCTGAACCAAAGAACACACTTGTAACTGATACCATATTTGCAAGAAGAAATGCTGGAAGTAGAAGTTGGCTCCTTTAGTAAGGGGTGAAGGAGCCTCTTCCAAGGGTCAGCAGCAGGAAGAAGTGGACAAGGCAGTCTACTCCAAAGCGGGGCCATTATGAGAACAAGAGGAGGAAGAGAGGTGGCTGCAGACTGGGGTGGAAGAAGAGAAAGAACTCCTAAATGAGGTGGTAATCACCTGATTCCTATATCACACCAACCAAGCCCTGATCCCCACACATAAGCTCATTTGTCAGCTAGAAAGCCCTGGAATGATCAGCAGGACTCCCTCACCCTGTAACAGTTTCATATGGCCACTGTGAAAATCTGATCGAGACTGGAGACCAACACTAGATTATAGTGCCTTGAATTAAGCCATGCTGCTGCTGAGTGCTGCCTTGCTTGCCATGCTAGAACTTCAATTTGAACTGGAGGCAGTTTGTATCAAAGGCAGCCAAGTGGCTTGCCACAATCAGTATCACTAGCACGTTTTTCTCAATCCCTTTGGCGGCAGAGAGTGCAGGCCACAATTTGCTTTCACTTGGAGGGATGTCCAGTACACCTGGAATCGACTGCCCTAGAGGTGAAAATGCAGCCCTAGCACTTTCCATGGACTTTACCAGACTGCACTAGAACATGAACACCTGCGATACATTGATGACATCATCATAGGGGGAAATACAGCAGACAAAGCTTTTGAGAAGGGGAAGAAAATTGTCCAAATCTTCTGAAAGTCAATTTTGCCATAAATCAAAGTAAGGTCAAGTGACCTACACAGGAGATCGAGTTTTTAAGAATAAAATTGCTAAACAGATGTCGTATCCCAATCAATGTGAACAACAAAATAGGAGCTAGGTCTCCACCAATTAACAAACGGAAAACACAAGCTTTATTAGGCATTGTAGATTTTTGGAGAATATTTATTCCAAATTATAGTCCATTCTATCAATTAACCTGGAAGAAGAATTATTTCATTTGGGCCCTGAACAGTGACAAATCTTTGAACAAATTGAAAAGGAAATAGTACATACAGTAGCCCTCAGGCCACTCTGGGAAGGATAAGACGTTAAAAATGTGCTGCATCTGGGGAGAATGGTCCTACTTGAAGCCACTGGCAAAAAGCATCAGGGAAGACTCAAGGCTGATTCTTTGGGTTTTGGCATCAGGGACACTGAAGATTCAAGGCCCGCTATACTCCAACTGAAGAAGAAATATTGACATCATATGAAGGAGTTTGAGCTGCTTCAGACATGATTAGTATTGAAGCACAGCTCCTCTTGGCACCCTGACTGCCAGTCCTCGGCAGGGTATTCAAAGGGAGAGCCTGTTCTACACATCATGCAACTGATGCTACATGGAATAAGTGGGGCGCACTGATAACACAATGCGCTCGAATAGGAAATCCCGGTGGCCTAGGAATTTTGGAAGTGATTATTGACTGGCTGGAAGGCAAAGATTTTGGGATATTGCCAGAAAAGGAGGTGATGTGGACTGAAGAAGCCCCACTGTAAATGAAATACCAGAAAATGAAAAACAATATGCCCTGGTGAGTCCTGTCATATTTTAGGAAAACTTCAAAGGAAAACTTTCTATTTAGGAGTCCCACACACATCGCAGAAACTGCTGATGACAAGGTGAATCTAGTCAGTTTTCAGAAGTGAAAGCTATCCATCTGGCTTTAGACATTGCTCGAATGGAAAATGCCCAGTAAATTATCTCTATATAGACTCACAGATGGTGGCAAATGCCCTGTGGGGGTGGCCATGGCAATGGAAGTAAGTCAACTGGCAGCACAGAGGTAAACCCACCTGAACTGCTGGATTATGGCAAGATATTTCTACTCGGGTGGAGAACTTTGTGGTAAAAGTACATCATGTAGTCATGTACCCAAGAGTCAGGTCACTGAATAACAAAATCCCAGCTGATGGGTCAGGATGCTAAGACTGAAGTGGATCAGGTGGGTCTGGACTGTTAACATAAGGGTGAATTATTTATAACTTAATGGGCCCATGATATCTCAGGCCATCAAGGAAGAAATACAACATATACATCACCTCCTGATAGAGAGGTGGACTTAATCATGGACACTATACATGATTATCCATGAATGTGAAACATGGCCTGAAATAAAGCAGGATGAACAGTTAAAGCCCCTGAATGGCTGAAATATAAACATGGGGAGGTCTGACAGATTTATGATATCACATTACCACAAATCTGCCAATGCAAGCACCAGATGCTTACAATCACAGAATTGTAGACTCATTTAGGTTGAAAAAGACCTTGAAGATCATCAGATCCAAGCATTCACCTGGCACTGCCAAGTCCACCACCAAACCATGTCCCTAAGGGCACGCCTACACATCTTTTCAATACCTCCAGAAAGGGTGACTCAACCACTTTGCTGAGTAGCCTGTTCCAGTGCTTGACTACTCTTTCCTTTAAGAAATTTTTACTAATACCAGTGATGAAACCTACAACCAGATGGCTGAAAACATATTCTGTGCCTCATGCCACTGGCTGGAATACTGTCCTGGGCCTTGAGGAACGAGGTAGCAGTGAACCCCCAAAAGAACTGAGTCAGACAATGGTACTTATTTCTTCTGAAGTAAGAAACTTCTTAGATATTTGACTCAAACAGCATGGCACTGAATGTGAAAACCACCTACCATGCACTAGCCTCCAGAAAATTGAACAAATGAACTGTTGAAGACTACACTGAGAGCAATGGGTACTGGGACATTTTAACATTGGAATACATATTTAGCAAAAATCACATGGTTAGTCAACACTAGAGGATCTTCTAATCAACCTGGCCCTGCCCAATCAAAACTTTGATGTACTTTTACAAAAGGGAAAAGTCCCTGTAGTGCACATAGAAATTATGCTGCGAAAGACAGGCTGGGTTATTCCTGCTTCAGGCAAAAGCAAACCCATCCATGATACTGCTTTTGATCAAGAGCCTGGGTAAACTTAGTCAGTAATGCAGAAGGATAGAGAAATCCTCAAAGGGATTTGATTCTGTGTGAGAACAGGCAATGATTTGAATTGTATTATATTAATTGCCATATAATAATGTGTAACATCTTTACTAAAGTTGCTATATGCCATATCAAAAATTTTAAGCTTTATTGAGATATGAAAAATGGATTTTGTTTAGACCAGGATAAGTGGAGCAATGATAGAAACAGAACTGTCTTCAGAATGCAACAGTCCAACATCAAGCACCTTCTCTCCTGCCCTAAAGGACTACTATTAAAGAGGAGCCCAAAGTCATGGATGAAATAAACTCAACTGACATTTTAGAGGGATGGTCCACAGGCTAAGAGAATGATGTCTGCACATGTATATAAAAAGACCAGAAAAGATGCACTGGAAAGTGTGGGACCTGGGCATGACATAAATAGTGTAGAATAAGGCATAAATATTGACCTGGTTTCAGATGGGATTGAGTTAATTTTCTTACTAGTAGCTGGTACAGTGCTGTGTTTTAGATCTAGGAGGAGAATACTACTGATAACACTCTGATGGTTTAGTTCTTGCTGAGCAGTACTCATCCTAAGTCAAGAACTTTTCATCTCCTCACACCACTCCACCAGCAAGGAGGCTGGGGGGCAAAAGGAGTTGGGAGGAGACACAGCCAGGAAAGTTGACCCCAACTGGCCAAAGAAATATTCCATACCATATGGTGTCATGCTCAATACATACATTAGGGGGAAAGATGGCTGGGAGCTGCTGCTCAAGAACTCACTGGGCATCATTTATTGAATGTAAAGCAATTGTGTTGTGCACCACTTCATTTGTATATTTTAGATCTATTAATATTAGAGTTATTATTATTGTTATTATTATTATAATTATTTCATTTTCCATTTCTTTTCTGCCCTATTAAACCATCTTTTTCTAACCCTGTGAATTCTGCTCCCACTGTGGGGAAAGGGGTGAGTCATCAACTGTGTGATGTTTAACTGCCTGCAAAATAAAGCCATGACAGTCCCCAGCTTTGTGCCTCAGTGTACAAGACACACGTGGACCATGTGCAGTAACCTCAGAACAAGGCCATCAGGATGCTTGGGAGCAGGTGATCTCACACACAGGAAAGGACATCAATGAAATGGAGCAATCTAAGTGGAGGACCACCAAGAACCTCACAGAGTGGAGGAATTCCTCTACATGGATGAGCAAGAACAGTGAGACTGTTCAGACTGTCAAAGGAGAGAATCAAAGGGCTTACACATGACCTTCATGCTTGTAGGAGATTACAGAGTAGAGGAGATGCTATCCTTTATCTTGTGCTTGAGCAGAGAGCAAAATGCAGCACTGTGCAAGGGAATCAAGGGAAAATGCAGCAGGATATGGATAAACTCTGTGTGGCCATGAAGAGAGTCCATCTGTAAAAGGTGACATCCAAGGAGCTTATGGAGCCTTTCTGTTTGTGCTTTGCATGACTGATGGGCTAAAGTGTTGAGTGAGGTGCTGTGATGTTGGAGCTGAGGCTGTTTGAAGCAGGATGTGGTAATAGAGACTTGGGAAAATTGGTGGGCGAGGTCCTGGGCATGTCCCATGCTTCCTTCGATAGCTCAGCTGGTAGAGCGGAGGACTGTAGGCTCCCTTGTATGGCCATCCTTAGGTCGCTGGTTCAACTCCGGCTCGAAGGAGTGCTCTTTTGGCTCTGGCCCACATCCTGCACTGCCACTGCTGCCTTTTTTTGGTCCTGCCCAGTTGTGAGCTCTTGTCTGAGTTGGAGAAGGCATTTTTTGCTGAACCCTTGGGCAGGGGATGGTGGTTCTGACCATGGGAGCTGTCCACAGTCACCTCCAGCAGGAATGTGAGTGGATGAGTTGGTGGTGTAAGAGTGATATGAATGGGAGGCCCAGGCTTTGGATGCAGGGGTCAGGAATGGGGATCTGGGAGGGGAGAGGACTTTAGGCAAAAGCAGCAGGATGGGGAATTAGCTCAAGTGGTAGAGCGCTTGCTTAGCATGTGAGAGGCAGCGGGATCGATGCCCGCATTCTCCAATGCTTTTCATTCCCTTTCCTGGATACAAGGCCCTTTGCCAGGGGTGTGTCCTTTCTTAGGTTGTGGGTGCTCTAAGAGTAGCAAGGGCAGTTTAGCAGTGGATCTATTATGTTTGAATTTCCTTCACAGATGTCAAATATCTCAAGTAGTGTGTCCAATTTTGAGATCCCCTATACAGATGGAGCAACCTCAGTTAAGGACCACCAGGAATCTCAGGGATTGGAGGAATTCCTCTCTGTGCATGACCTGAAAAAAATGGGAATGTTCATCCTGGATAAAAAGAGGTTCTGAGGGCTTACACATGACCTTCTGGCTTGCAGGATATTACAGAGAAATGGCTATATTTTTGTCCAATTCCTAACCAGAAGGCAAAAGACAGTGAAAGAGAAACAAGAGAATGCAGCAGGATACAGATAAGCTCAGTGTGGCCATAAGGAAAGTCAATCTTTAGAAGATATCATCCAGGAAGCTTGTGGCATGTTTCTGTTTGTCAGATTTCCATTATTTGGCAGGCTAAAGTGTTGAGCGAGGTGCTGTGATGTTGGAGCTGAGGCTGTTTGAAGCAGGATGTGGTAATAGAGGCATGATGGTGCACAGTGGCTAAGGAAGCAGTGTCTGAGTGAATGCTGGCTGAGGTCCCCCTGGGCATGTCCCCATGCTTCCTTCAATAGCTCAGCTGGTAAAGTGGAGGACTGTAGACTTGCACAACCATCCTGAGGTCACTGGTTGAGCCCTGGCTCGAAGGAGTGCTCTTCTGGCTCTGGCCCATACCCTCTGGTACCACTGCCTTTTTTTGGTCCTGCCCAGGAGGGGTTCCTTCAAAGGGCTGTCCAGCCATGAATTTTTGTCTGGCTTTGGGAAGATGACCAGCCAAGGCATTTTTGGGTGAACCCTTGGTAACAGACAGTGGTTCCAAGCCCTGGAGTTGTCTGCAGTCACCTCCAGGAGGAAAGTGAGTAGATGAGATGGTGTTGGTTTGAGAGCAATACCAATGGGAGACCCAGGCTTTGGGTGCAGGGCATCCTGGGTCAGGGCTGGGTGCCTGGGAGAGGAGAGGACCTCAGGCAGAGGCTGCAGGGTGGGGAATTAGCTCAAGTGGTAGAGCGCTCGCTTAGCATGTGAGAGGTAGCGGGATCGATGCCTGCATTCTCCAATGCTTTTCATTCCCCTTGCCTGGACAGAGGGCCCTTTGGTGGGCTTCCATCTGTCCTTTGGGGAGATTTATGCTGTGCCATGGATTTGCAGAGAAGGATGACATTCAGGGTTGTATCAAGAGTACTATGGGCCGTTCCACAGAAGAACTGATTTTCTCCTGCTTTGTTCTCAAGTATCAAGCTCAGTACAGAAAAGCATATAAATGAAATAGAACAACCTCAGTGGAGGGCCACCAAGAATGTCAAGGAATCAATGGATTTCTCTTTAAGGATGAGCTGAGGAGAGTGGGTGCTCTCTCAGAGTTTGCAGTAAGAGAGGTTCAGTGGACTTGCAGATGACCTTGTGGCACTTAGATGTAGGTTACAGAACAGAGGAATTGCTGTCATTTTGTTTTATCTTGTGCTTGAGCAGAGGGCAAAATGCAGCACTGTGCAAGGGAATCAAGGGAAAATGCAGCAGGATATGGATAAACTCTGTGTGGCCATGAAGAGAGTCCATCTGTAGAAAATTATGTTCAAGAAGCTTATGGAACCTTTTTGTTTGTTTTTTGCATGGTTGATGGGCTAAAGTGTTGAGCAAGGTGCTGTGATGTTGGAGCTGAGGCTGTTTGAAGCAGGATGTGGTAATAGAGGCATGATGGTGCACTGTGGATTGGGAAAATTGCTGGGCGAGGTCCTGAACACATCCCATACTTCCTTCGATAGCTCAGCTGGTAGAGCGGAGGACTGTAGGCTCCCTTGTATGGCCATCCTTAGGTCGCTGGTTCAACTCCGGCTCGAAGGAGTGCTCTTTTGGCTCTGGCCCACATCCTGCACTGCCACTGCTGCCTTTCTTTGATCCTGCCCAGAGGATTTCCCATAATGAGCTGCCCAGTCATGAATGCTGCGGCTGGCAGATGGTAGGTGCTGCAACCTTCCAGACCTGTCTCCACAGGGAAGCCACTCAGCAGTGCCAACACACCACACACACACATGTGCACCAGATAGCTAAAAACATGCACTGACAGCAAAGAGGTAGGAAGGGTCTTTGTACAGAGTTCCACGGGAGAGGTGTACTTGCCATGCAAGTAAGGGGTCCAGGCACAAAGACAAAGAATATGGGAGAGTCTAGGCTTATATACTCGGTTGGTACGGGTGGAGAGAGAGCCTAAGGGACCAATGATCTGAGGGCATGCACGCGGTACACAGGTGGAGCTAGGGTATGGGAACCAATAGGAAAATATAGAGGGAGTGGCATAGGAAGAAGGGCCAGTGGGGGAGCAGGGAAGGGAGAACATTCTGGAGCAGGGACACACGTGGTGGAAAGGGGCAGGGAGGCCAACGGGCTAACTGGGGAAGCAGAACTGGGGTACATTAACATAACAAAACAAGGCATCCTGGGAGAAGCCTTTTCTGTCTCCCTGACCTGGGGAGTGTCCCTTAGGGTCTATCCTTCCAGTGGACCCTCATGGTCCCTTGTTCGGTAGGCCCACTGGCCTCCACAATGAACTCTTGTCTGAATTTGGGAATCCAATGCCCCCAACAGTTTTGAATGAACCCTTGGGCAGGGGATGGTGACTCTGAGCATTGAAATTGTCAGGGTTCACCTCCAGCAGGAAAGTGAGTGGGTAGGTGGTAGTATGAGAGTGAGGTCATTGGGAGGCCCAGACTTTGGGTGCAGGGCATCCTGGATCAGGCCTGGTAGGGTTCCTGGGAGGGGAGAGGACTTTAGGCAGAGGCTGCAGGGTTGGGAATTAGCTCAAATGGTAGAGCGCTCGCTTAGCATGCGAGAGGCAGGGGGATCAATGCCTGAATTCTCCAATGCTTTTCATTCCCTTTCCTGGATCATAGGTGCTGTTTCCTCTTGTGGCTGTGGGGAGCCCTGGGTGGATCCTGAGGCTGTATCAGGAGTAGCACAGGCTATTGGCATAGGTATGAGTAAGTCATTATCCCTCCTTGCTTGGTAGTAATTAAATGGCATTAAGAGCGCCGTACACATTTTCTAATACAATTCTTAATCATCAATGTCCTCTGTCACAGAGGTGTTGACCTTTTGGAGGAGGGGAAGGATACCATGATGATTAGCAGGATGGAACATCTTTCCTATAAGGAAAGGCCAGAAGAACTTGGATATTCACATTGGAAAAGAGAAATCTTTAGCGTGACGTAATTTGAGCCTTCCAGTCCTTAGAGAGGGCCTACAGGAAAGCTGGAGCAGGGCTTTCGACATGGGCATGTAGTGACAGAACAAGGGGCAATGGCTATAAATTGAAAGAGGCAAAGTTTAGATTAGATATTACGAAAATATTCTTCACTGTGAGGGTGGTGATGCAATGGAATTGGTTGCTCAGAGAAGCTGTGGATGACCTATCCCTGGAAGTGTTCAAGGCCAGACTGGATGAGGCTTTGAGCAAGCTGGTCTAGTCTGAGGAACCCAGGGCAGAGGGTTGGAACTAGATGATGTTTAAGGCCCCTTCCAACACAAACCACTCTATGATTCTGTGATTTTCTTATAAGTAGTCTATCAAACAGGATCTTTTGAAACTTCTGAAAAAGC
The DNA here is from genome assembly GCA_013396875.1 of Vireo altiloquus. Taxonomy (NCBI): domain Eukaryota; kingdom Metazoa; phylum Chordata; class Aves; order Passeriformes; family Vireonidae; genus Vireo; species Vireo altiloquus. The sequence continues at coordinate 11,537 of VZRF01004267.1, forward strand.
AAGAAATCCAGTATCTCTCTGCATATTAATTCACTGTCAGACAGGAACGCATAAGTCAAAGTACAGTTTAATTTGTTATGCCAAAAAAAGGTTCTAAAATTATTTTTATATTATATTGAAGATAAACAGATCTCCTTTGAAATTCTGCTGATTAGAAGCCCATTAGGTTTACTCCTTGATAAATTAGATTGTGCTAAAGTACAAATAAAATCACAGAGTCATATCTGTCATGTTTATTAAAAAGCAAATTTTGCCCTGGGCTGCGGTAGTATGATTAACAGTGACTTAATTAATAATGGCAGGAAACTCAGAATCAGGTATGGCTGGTTTTATACCTTGTACTAAAGAATACCATTTCAGCAGCAGATTTTTGGATTAGCATAAATTAAATTATAATTAAAGCAATTCTGCGAGACTGACTCATCATTTTATCTTGCAAATATTTACAGCTACTCCATTAAAAGTGAATCCCTCTGACATTTCCACTTCAGTCAGAAGCAGCCTTTTTTTTTTCTCTAATTACTAATAAAGATGGAGGAAGCACCACTGTCAGTTTTGCCATAGATCACTGCGTATATCATCCATATTCATGTTCAGCATTAAATAAAGTTGATTCCATTCTACATTCTTCCATGACAACTTTCTCCTTTGGGGATTTCCAGAAAATTAGATATAAAAGCAACTGGAAAACATCAAGTTTGATACAGAAGATGATTTCTAGAGCCAGGCTATACTACAGGGACACAGAAGGTGTAAATCATAGGTGAATTCGATACCACAGTATGCTATTTTCCCAGTGGAATAATTATGCAAGACAACAGAAGCATGGGATGTCAACAGTTCTCCTTCCATTGTATGAAGAGTTTGGACATTCAATACTTCTGCCTCCATTGAATATGTGCCTTTAGGAGAAGAAAGCAGGTGAAATGCAGTTTGTTCAAAAACATGGAGGACAGAGTCCTGCCAAAATTCAAGCTAAACAATGATGCAAGTAGATCTTGTTCATAAACCCTTTTTTGAGTTCAAATATATTCTTACATTTGACAGCAAAAGTAAGCTGTGTTAAAGTTTGCCTGGCAATACAGTGCAACCAACAACACCTAGATTGATGCTGTAATAAAAGTTTTACAATATTTATTAAACCTGTAAGTACATGTCTGACATATTTCAGTGTCAAGGACATCTATTTCACACATGACATTTAAATTTCTTTCTCTTTCAACAGCAGCTGAACAAGTTTAAGGGCAAAATTACCCATAAAATCTTTTGATCTTATTTCTAGGTCTTGTTGCATTTCAACAATAAAAGATTTGCCACCATTTTGATAGCTTGTATTTGACTCAAACTAGTCTTAATGCCCTCTCTTCTTTTTCAATAGAGAAACTACCATTTCCTGTGCCAGTATTTTTCAGTAGTTGGTTACACTCACAGTTAAAACCTAAAACCATCTACCTTTTTGTCAGCTGAAATCATTTTCAGAATCCAAGCACTGCTTTTGGTTATGCCTGCCTTCATAAAGTGAACAACTATCTCACACCTAGCAATTTTCCCCTTCAAGGATATTACACACTATAATCAAATAATCCGTCTTTTCTTCTAAATCTATCTCTTCTTCTAAATAATCTTCTTTTTCTTTTCTGACAAGATAAACTGATTGAACTCCTTATGTCTCTTACTGTAGTTCTCAAATTGTCATTATAGCACTTTGCATTGGCTTTATTTTTCAACATACTTCAGGAAAGATGCTAACACCAGAACTGTGTGCAGTATTCAAATACTCCATGATAGTTTATCCCAACAGTCTGACCTCTCATTCACTTAGATTAAAACATTTCAGATGAATCACAGGTTGCTTGTGGGATAAAATCAGCAGATTCGCATTGCATCATTTCTGATTCTTTTCAGGCTCACAAATTAAAAAAAAGAAAGGATTGTGACAATGAATGTCTACAGTGCAGGTAACACAAAAAGTTTTACCATCATAATCATACCAGACAAATAAGCATTTTTAGACCTGCAGCAAAGCACATTTTACATACCTGTAGGACTTCTTAATTTCATCATGTGTTGCTCCCTTCTCTAGTGCCAGGACTTTATATAACGCTTCACCCGACGTTGACAAAGCACGTTGCCTTTGTTCAGCCATGATAGCAGTGCATTACAAAAACTGTTAATGTAGAACATAATTTAAAATACCAGCAACTGCAAGTATATATAGATAGTATTTATTATTGATCATTTCAATAGATTTTAATCAGGCAACAAAAGGTTAAAAATACATGAAAGTGAATCTAGAATAAAATCTCCTCTATATTATTCTCTGTCCTTTAAGATATTTTACCATTAGGAAAAAATGAGAAAAGGGAAAAACAAAAACCAAAGAACAGAAGCTGTTGTGTTGGGTAGCACTGTTCATATTAAAGGCTTGATGTTGCTGTCACTGAAATGAATAACTAAATTTATTATAGCATTAATAACCAAACCTAGTTTTATTTGTGTTTGTTTACATTTGTCTTTTCTAAGTCTTAGGAAAATTATTCCACTATTTGTTGAGGATATTGACTTATTACAGTGGGGTAAGAGCTTTGTACCTCTGAGTATTACCTAATGCAACAAAGTGGAGAATTTTTGCTTTCTCAACACAAGGGTTCAGGTTCAGCCTGACCAATTTTATGTGCCTAAGCTGTGATTAAATTTGACTCTGAATCAAACTAGACTCCTTATGTTGTCAACAGACTCGGAGAACAACTGGCCAAGTACTTTCTCCCTATTATCTCTATGGTGTGCTCAGGATGACTGCAGCTCAAGCACTGTGTCCAGTTCTGGGGCCCTCAATTCAGGAAGAACATTGAGGTGCTGAAGCAAGTTCAGAAAAGAGCAATGGAGCTGGTGAAGGGTCTGGAGCACAAGTCTGATGAGGAGCAGTTGAGGGAGCTGGGGGTGTTTAGCCTGGAGGGAAGGAGGCTCAGGGGTGACCTTATGATTCTCTGCAACTCCCTGAACGGAGATTATAGCCAGGTGGGAGTTGGCCTCTTCCCAGGTGACTAGTGACAGGGCAAGAAAACACAGTCTTAAGGTGCACTAAGACTTCCTATGTCTAAGTCAGACATTAGGAAGAATTTCTTCACAGAAAGGGTGATTAGATATTGGAATGGGCTGCTGGAGAGGTGGTGGAGTCACTGTCCCTGGAGGTGTTTTAAGGAAAGACTGGATGTGGCAGTTTGTGCCATCGTTTAGTTGACATGGTGGTGTTCAGTCATAGATTGGACTTGATGATCTCAGAGCTCTTTTCCAAGCTGATTGATTCTGTGACTCCCAACTCATGACCCAGAGGACCAGTGGAGTGAATCTGGACCTATGTGATGAGAGTAGATACCAAGAATTGACCTGAGTATTATAAAAGTAACTTTACTGAAAAATTCTTCATGGGAAATACTGACATCTATCAGGATCCTATCTCATTTGAGATACAAGACTTTGAACTGAATTAATGAGCTTCTGATAAATTTAACATGGTGCCCTTACAGTATAGTGCAAGCACAGACTGACAGATTTAGTCCACTTCAGATCTAACATTTGCTCCTCCATCACAGAAGAGAAGCATACAAACCAGTGATTCTTCACTGAGTGGCTTGACTACCTCCTTACAGTGTGCAGTTCATACTTTTGGATTTGAAGAACTAAACATTCTTAAGCCAGACCTAGCTGATGCTAGGCAATGACACAAAATAAAAGAAACTCAAACAGCAGAAACTCATTCTAGCAGCTTTCCAGTACTTCGAGAGGTGTAGGAAATTGAAAAGTACAAACTTCCACAGAATCTAGTGGGTTTAACCTGAAGCCCTAAGTAGAGCTTAGATTGGTGAAATAAGAAGTGTATACAGACAATAAGTAAAGGATTATAGACTTGTAGTTTTGTAAGTTAAAAGGTGTTTTATGTAAGTAAGAACTCGTACTGAGTAAGATAGTAAAGAGTTTAAAAAATAGAAGTGTGATTTTGTAGAATAAGTTAAGGGTTAATAAGAAGCATGTGAAAACATGCAGGTTAAGACACTGGTTAAGAATTACTGCATTGCAGTAAAATAAGGTTAAGGTGATAGGTCAGTAAGTAAAACCAATATATGTGTCAGTTGCCTATTAGTCCAGAAAGTTACATCTGTTGTGGTAGAGAGACATCTGGGGAATTTCTGTAATGGATGCTGTGTTGCTCACTGAGTGAGACTGATGCTGAATAATAAATTGGACACAAACAGCAAAATCTCATCCCTCGAAGTTACTTAATACAACACCCCAGCAGACAAAACCACTATAGAGAAGGCCTGTAAGAAAGCTGGAGAGGGACTTTTACAAGTACATGTAGTAATAGGAGAAGTGGGAATGGCTTTAAACTGAAAGAGGTTAAATTTAGATTAGATATTAGGAAGAAATTCTTCACTGTGAGGGTGATGAAGCCCTGGAACAGGTTGCCCAGAGAAGCTGTGGCTGCCCCATCCTTGGAGGTTTTCAAGGCCAGGCTGGATAAGGCTCTGAGCAACCTGATCTAGTGAAAGCTGTCCCTGCCCAGGGTAGGGGGTTGGAACTAGATGACCTTTAAGGTCCCTTCCAACTCAAAGCATTCTAGGATTCCATATAAACCATAATTTAAACTACAAGGTATAGATACCTATGATTCATAAAAGCAGCTCATTGATGGCAGACTTGCCACAACAAAACTTGCACCACAACTTTCTTTCTTTGAATGTTGCACCCCTCTCCAGATGTTGAAAAGTGATCACAGAAAAAGCCTAAAAGTGAGCTGTAACCCCAGCCATATGAAAAATTTCTGTAAACTTGTTTTGTTAGGTAAGACTACCTTCTCTTTTATTACATTCTTCTCATTGCTGAGCTAGAAATACTATCATGACATTATTCATTATTCATATTTTTTTTACTAAGCTACATTTTGGTTCAGAACCAACCATGTAACACTTTTAAGTTCTTCAGTGTTATTCAATATGAAAAAGAAAATCAAATACTATATAAGTACACAGAGAAACATAATCCACATAGTAATTCAGGCACATAGCATTTACTTTGATGTTTTCTTTTTCTGATCAGCTAACTTGCAATTTAGGGTCCTGTGATCTGCTGAAAAAAATTTCTTTCTACTTCTAAGTGTTGTAAACAATCCCTCAATTAAATGTACTAAACGTTTGGTTTTAAGTTAGCAATTTGAAAATAAAATTGCATGTGAGTATCTAGATATTACTTCACCACCTGCAGTAGTCATCATGCTTTTAGTTCATGAAGATACACCTAGAGCATATTTTACATAATCCTGAGATCTATCCTGGCAGTGGAATCATGCAAGGCACATGAAGCCTGTTAATGCACAAGATAGTGGTAGCAACCATGTGAAGTCACAGATACACAGCATTAGTTAAAAAATATGTTACATAATGCTGACCAGCTACATGGCAGCCTTGAAGCATAAAACAAAATTTAAGTTATGATGGATTTGATTCTGAAGAACTATAAAGTCATGTAATTTGTACTTTCTCATAAAATAATTTTAATAATCTAGTGAGCCATGGAATTTTAGACTCACTAGCCTATTCAGTCTTCTAGTGATCAATCAACTTTAAGGTTTAGCTATTCAAAATTATTTCTTACTTATTTAAAGCAGTCCTATAAAATACTAAAAGTGCAATGAGACAACTTTTCTAGAAAAAGTTAAACTGCTTATTATGGAAGATGTAGCAGTCACAATTTTAGTACTAGATACATTGCAGATGGCTGAAATTACATTAGAATCCTATTTTTGAGCTATGTATTTTTGTTCCAGTAGAATAAAGTCAAGAAAATATTGTTTTCTTTCTTGAATGACAATAAAATTATTAAAAGACAATCCATATTCTGGTAACAATTCCACATCTCCTAAGATGATGGGACCCCAGTTAACTTCAGCTCTTTCTGCACCAATTTTATACTACCCAGCATTAAGTATTTTATACAGGGGTTGTAATAATATGCCTTTTTTTCTTACAATGCCCATAGTTCATTTGGATTAGTGCTGAAAAATACGGTAAAGTTATTCAAAGAACATACCTGCTTCAAAAAGGGATGGAACACAGTCTAAACTCACAACATCATGAGTTCAATGTCTTGATGTCTTTATGCCAATATCATCCAAAAGGAAAGAAGCAAGTGCCACCAGAAGCCCTGTTCCACAGAAAGCAGCTGCTGCTTTTCATCCTTCACAATCAGGGTTAAACAGGTCAGTGGAGTCTGATTACTTCTTTTGTTGTGCAGTATCCAATTGGTTATCTCTCAGGAAGATCTATGAAAGAGCAAATAAAACATTCATGAGTCTAAAAGCTGATATATCCAAGAGTTAATGACACCAAAAAATTTGGGACAACTGTGTACATAGTTAGTTGTTCTTCTCTGCTTTACTCTTGATCGGGTTTTGAGTTTGTCTTTTTTTCCCATGATAATATATTAAATTGTTTTAAATGTACAACAATCTTGGTCTAAATTTCACTTCTTTAAGACCAGCCATGGCTTAGGTTTACTACACAATCTCTTCCAAAACAGGATTAATTGAAGAAGACGCTTTAGGACTTGTCTGGAGTTCTTGTAAATTTTTATATCAAAACAGAAGATGTAGTATATCTTCTTTTATTCTGATGGAGTCTCTTCTTACACCATGAAAACCTAGAGAGCCATTCCTTTCCATTTGAAATAGAGGAAACTATAAATGCTAGAGACTTCAAAAATCCAATTTTTCTTGGTATATCACCCTTAGAACTGAATAGTTCATCCTTTGTACTCAAAAAAGCTCCTAGATCACCCAATTCCAAACTATATCCTTTGTACTATGTTGACTTCAGCTGGCTGCCAGACCCCTACCCAGCTCATACCATCCACCATCCCCACTTCAACAGAGTGGGAAGAGTGGATAAGATGAAAAGTTCATAGATCAAGACACAGATAGGGTGATCCCTTGTCATGGGCAAAACAGACATAACTTGGGGAAAATTAATTTAATATATAGCTAATTAAAATAGATTTGGATGGTAAGAAACCAAAACAAAAATTAAAACTACATCTTACCCTCTCCACCCTATTTCCAGGCTCAAGTTGACTTCTTCATTCACATCTATCCCCCACCAACCATGGGCAGAGCCAGGAGGATGAGAATGGTGGGTTGTGTTGGAGTCCAGGAAAAACCTGGGAATTTTTCCTTCTGGGTGAGGTGAGAGCACCAAAGAAATGAGGAGATGGTTGTTTAGTGTACCACAGAGTGTGTGGTTGTAGTTTTTAGGTTTTGCTATATATATTATATAGAGACAACATGGAGATT
>VZRF01004267.1:18980-36355 GCA_013396875.1 Vireo altiloquus
TCATCTTTTCAGGACATGGGACACTGAAACAAGGAACACAGCAGGGCCAGGAGTCAGCAGGGTCCAAAGAACACCCCGATAGGGTTGTACAGTTATGATCATACAAAGTATATATATTTTTGTAGAGTATATTTATGGTCATATATATATTATGATCAGAAATATCATAAAGTTATGTTATGGTCAAATTTATAATAAAGTATGTTCATGATCACGTATATATAAAGTATATTTATGATTATATAAAATATAATTGTGACCATATAAAAACACTATTTATGACAAACAAAACAAAGATATGAGAGCTGATAAAAAATTGTTAAGTGGATGATTTTTAATGTGAAATATATGATTTTAACATTTCTCTTTTTAATTATATTCTTAATTTTAAACATTCCCTCAAATTTCAACTTTCTATGGGGACAAGGGAAGGCACATTTCAATCTAAAATGTGAGTGTTTTTCATAGTTATGAGAACTCAAAATGGCATAGTCAAAGTATTTTTCCCAGGAAAATAACAACAGAGTAGGTATAGCTAATTCTATTACATTGCATAACTACGATAAACCAGATTATTCAATCAGCGTGCTTGATCTCTGTCTTTGAAATCACTTTATCCTTCTTGCAATACAAACAAAACCAAAATGTACTCTTTTTAATGGTAAGAAGAAATTAAGGGGAAAAACTAGAAACAGACAGAAAATAAAATCACTTCCAGGTTATCCAAATCTCTTCTATTTATATTCATCCTATTACAAGATCCTTGCTCTGCCTTCCTGGAACACACCGGGACTTGCAGTTTTGTGTGGATACAGCTCCCTCTGGCGCGCAGAGCTGGGACCGCTCTGCAACCTCCCTTGCTTTTCTTACAAGCACTCCTTATTTCTTTGAAGGAAACGAACACAATCCCTGCAAATCTAGGGAGTTTTTTTTCCTTTTGGGGTTCTGTATCTTCAACACATTCTAAACAATCTTTAAAATACTCGAACTGTGCTGAATTGTCATAACTCTGTTGTCAGAGCTATGCAATCTAGAAAAATAGCCAGATAATGTAATACCTGTTCACTCTTCTCATTAATCTGTATTTTTTTGTATTGTAACAACTAATAGTGCACCACAACACCATTGTGGCAGGCAATGCGAAACTAAAATACAGTTCTAATCACAAAGGCTCTTCTATCTAAAAAGTCTGGCTTATATTTTACATTTCATTTATACATTCCATGTATTTCAAAACAGGCAAATCCGAACATGCCTGGAAATTCAAAGTTGAATATCAGACTATGAAAAATTTGAAACATGGCCCAGACAGAACAGGAGGTCTGGGGTTGCTTCAGAAGCCTCCAGTAACACATAACCAGAGCTAAGGACTGAAGAACTCTGAGTCACTCCAGTCCTTCCTCCTACCACTCCCTCCTTTTCCAGGCTCATAGCGAGTTCAAGAACTTAAAGCCTGGAGCTGAAAGATCTACAGGCATAAAGATACTGGCGTCATTGCTTAACAGCAGTGTGAATTTTAACTTCCAGGGCAAGGAAAGACAATTTTTAAAAGCTGAATTTTATTCTTACTTTGTTGAATATGGAAGGGTTAATACTGACAAGATCGAAGCATGCAGGAAATACAAGAGATCAGATAAAGCACTCTTGACCTTTATGGAGAACCTACAGCTTCTGACTCTTTCTTCTAGTTATGACATGGGAAGAAAATGTCAGATTTCACTTTGAGGAACTTGGCAATTGAAATAAATTGTCTTGCTGACATGCTTAAGTAAAGTCACCAGGTTAAGGGAGATAATCCTTACTGTCTACTCAGCACTGGTAATGTCACATCTAGGGTGCTGGGTGCAGCTAAAGGCCTCCAAGTACAAAAGAGACATGGACATACTAAAAAGAGTCCAAAAAAGGACCACAAGGATGATGATGAAGAGACTGGAGCATCTGTGCTATGGGAAAAGGCTGGGAGAGATGGGAAGAATGAAGAAAGCTCGGGGGCGGGGGGAGCAGAACTCATCAATGTATACAAATATCTGAAGGGAGAGTGCAATGAGGACAGAACCAGATTCTTTTCAGTGGTGCCCAGAGCCAAGACCAGAGGCAATGGGCCCATAATCCAAACTCTCAAAAATAAGAGGTTCCGTCTGAACATCAGGAAACACTTCTGTACTGTGAGGGTGACCAAGCACTGGTGCAAGTTGCGCAGAGAGTTCTGGAGTCCCCATCCTTGGAGTTACTCAAAAGCCATCTGGACATGGTTCTATGCAATTGGATCTAGGTGTCCCTGCTCACTTTCCCCCAAACCTCCTCCTATAATTACTATTATTGCTAATTTCTGTGCCTTGTTCTGCAAAAAGGTAGTAAGACAATCACAAGGATTTTGAAATTTATATTGGTGACTGACCAGACATGACAAGAGAAATAAGGCAGGTGAGGATACTGGAACAAGAGCTCTTGCTAGCTGATGACTTTTCATAGGTGAATGAATGGCAGTCTGGAAAAAGAAGATCCAACAGAAGTAAAGCATGAGAATATAAGTAAAGCGTGGTAGGCTGATGAAATAATATGTGAATTGGGAAAGGGTGTATACAGTGTTTTGGTTTTTCACTCTTTGTGCAGGATTTTTTTTTGTTTTATATTTTCATATTATGCTATGGTGATGTTGATATTAATAACATCCAACTAAGCAAGATAATCAAAGGGCAAAGGACTGAGTAAGTGAAAAAGAATGCTTCTGCCAAGATGTGCTGACCCTCTGGCTAAGGCATGGGGATTGATTTTTGTTAAGAAGGGAAGAGTTCTCCTGAGTTGCTATGTCCCAAAATGCTCTTCTTGTAATTTCTTTTCACCCAGTTCTGTTTCACATGCTCCTGGACATCGAGGGCCCTGTCTGAACTTTACTGCATGCTGTTAGATATTCAAACAATTTCCCAAAGAAAAGAACTTTGGTTTAATGTCCCTTCTTCAGAGAGAGACTTTTTAGATCTCAGTCAAGCCCAACAATTCTACATCAAGAGATTACATTCCTCTTGCCACATTTCTCTGTTACAGAATAGTTACTGTCATTATGGCTTCAAAAGCAATAACAGAATTGATTTAAATAATATGATTGCATTGCATCCATTTTTAAATACATGTAGCTATATTGGAAGGAAGGTATTCCATCTGGTAACCCATCTGCAACTCCATCCATACAAGAAGTAAGGATTCATAAGAGAACATTCATATATTTGAATTCTCTGAACATATTGTGACCTTCTGTTACTATTCACATAGAATATCTCAATTTAAATATATCTTGGGTTTTTAATAGCTTTAGCTGAAGTACTGGAAAAAAGTAGCAAACTCAGGAAGCAGGAGCCTTAAATGAACAGTCAGTTGCATATTTAAATTGCTCTTGCCTTTATGTGGTCAGTTTGACACAAAGAAGCAATCCAGACGTATAACTTCCTAGTTCATTCCAGTAAATCCAATTCAAAGCCTTGGCAGACTACTTAAGTGACATGATAGAAACTTTTTTTTTTCCTGCATTTTAAATTAGAGACCCCCAACATGATGTTTTAAGTAATAGTAATATACTTAACTTTTCCAACAAGTTACTCAGGGAACACCAGGGATTTTATTTTCATCTGTGGTTTGAGAAATTTCTGTCTATCCTCCCTCATTTAAAGTGGATTATGGAGGTAGCCTTAACTAAGATGTAAACCACAATAATCTGTCTAACTTTAAATTAAATTACTTTCTGAAAAGCAAAGGCTAGGAAGTTTCTTTAGCTTTGACAACTAAGAGGTGAGTTTTCTAGGACTTCAAGTAAAAGTGAAGTAAGAGAATTCCCTAATTCTTTATTTAGGCAGTGTCTTGGTAATTTACTTTGCAAGCAGCTGTAGTGCTTTAAGACAGTATTCTACTACTTCTTACTGTAAACTTACAAATCCACAGTTCTGGTAGCAAGGTTATTCATTTTAGCATGGCCTAATCAGTTACAGCTAAGAATCAGGAAGATTAGCCTGAACAGTATAAATAAGTGCTTTGACCTATTTCTTAGGCTATTTTACCAGAAACAGATTAGGAAACAGCAGTACCACATCTTCTTAGTACCTGCTCTTTGGGAATTAACACTTGCTTTTTGTCCTTCCCACCAGATACAACCTTTCTCCAACACCAAACAGTTCTCTCCACTTGTTCCTCCTTCACATAGTTTTCATAATTCACCCTCTGACATCTCCTGCAGTCTTTGCCTATGCAAGCTCTTTCTTGAAATCCCCACATAGTCCTCAGTTCTACTCTGCACCTAGTAGAACTATTCTCTCTAGCTATTCTCTCCAAAATTCCTGCTAGCTGGCTGCTTACCTACATAGTTCCCAGGAGGGAGGGGATGCAGCAGGGGAGATAGCAGTCAGTACCCATTTCTTTTTAAAGCTCCATTAATCTCCACATCAGATTTATTGCCCTGTCTTAGAAATGCTCACTTAATTGATGGCTGAGAAAGGTAAATTCTTGCTAAAGTGCTGATGAGTAACTATCTTATCTAGAACCAGAAAGGAATGCCTGTTCAGTGGCTGAGTTACACGTTAAAGAATTAAAGCAAAATGCAATCCCAGTAGAGGAATTACAGGTTAACGAGAAGACAGAAGTCTAAGATATTTTTCTTTCCTGAATGTTACTTACTGTCAGAAAGTAAAAATTCAAAAAAAATTATTTCATTAGCACAAAGACTTCACCAATAAAGTAAATAAGCAAAACCATAAACATAAATGCTATTATGCCATAGCCACTGGGAATATTTCGCAATGATTCAGAAGACTAACATTTCAGTAAATTAGTAGCTTTGTTGTTAACCATTTATCACGGATGTTCTTAAGGTGTTTTCCTCACCTTGTTATGACAAAACCTTTCAGCTGGAAAATAGTCAGAGCTGAAACTCAAAGTCTGAACCTGTGGGCTCACAGTTGGCTCAAATTAATATTGGAGCTGCCAGCAAAGAAGCAGTCCAAACTTTCACTGATTTTCTTTCTATTATTTTTTTTCTTAGTTTTCAGCAAAATCAGCTTTCTAGTCTGACTCACTCCACAACTGGCACCATTACTAGAGCTGATGCAATGGAAGTGGTGACATCACACCTTTTCAGCAGCAGTAAAGCCTTACATTGTTTTCAGCTCACCACAGAGCTGCACCTTAAAAAGCATATAGGGGCCAGAATACCACAGGAGCATGAAGCACAAGTAAATTCTGTGGAAAACAGTACGAATAAGGAGAAGTAAGAATCCTCTGGACTCGTCTGTGGCTAAAGGATAGGCCAGTGTTTAACTATGTATTAAACACATTGGAGGCCTCTCCTGCCAGCTTAACACTGCCATGGGTACGTGACACAAAGTGCTGTTCCAGTTAAATGCTCTCTGCCAATTCAATTTGTTCCAACAAAACTTTGGTGGGTTACCTTTGCCCCAGCAGGATTAGTGCTGCAACAGGTATCGGCTGCCCACATGGCCCTAGCCCTCTGTGGTGCTGGCACAGCGTGTTTCCTCTGCAACCAGGATAAAAGCACACAGGCGGCATAAAATCCTCACCAAGCGCTCTGTTAATTTGACAGAAATGTAATCACGTGCCCACACCTGATCCAGATCAAATTTGTACTGCTGGGTGATGTGGCATGGCCCAGAGCCAGCGGTAATGATTGTGGAACCACAGCGCTCGGCTAAGGCTTCTCCTGCAGAAGAATTACCCATACGGGAGACTACAAACACGGAGTGTGGCCTATCACTGTGGAAAGAGCTTGTGCAGGCTCCCCCGAACATGCCCCGATCCGCACAAAAGAGACATAGCGTAACCCCATGCCAAACCACCTTTCTTTCTACCCTCAGAGGCAGGGTGCTGCGTTAGCCTCTGACTGAGAGCATTAAGCAGGGGAGGAGAAAAAAAAAAAAAAAGGAAATTACATGTCTGAGGTTTTTCTTTTGGGCAAGTCTCTTATAAAAATAAAGGAGTGTACAAATGTCTTTGTTTCCCTGCCAACTTTTATAAGAACTAATTAAGACCAAGAAGAGCTTAATTTTCCTGTTTATTTCATAGAGAGAACAGCTAATGGATTTAACCTATTGATGATTTTGCAGCTGCCTGCTTTAATTTGCTTATGATTGGGAAACAAAAAGTTAGTGTAACAGCAATGAGCTGCCAAAGCCGCGGAGCGGTCACTGGTGCATGACCAGTGATCCAGCTGTGTGATCAAATTTCAATTAGGCAGCTGTGACAACAGAGCGTGGGCTGTCCTTCTGAGCAAGAAAACAGTATTAAAATTATGGCCACCGCTTAATACTTGCTTATTTTCAAGTCGGCTATTTGCCCATAATAAGGTCAAGATAACCATAAAGGTAGAGACTGCTGGCATTTATTCTCTGCTAAAGAACATCTTGAACTTTTCAACTTTATGATTTATCTATTGATTGCAATAGAAAATTCAGGCCACAAAATGCAGTGGAAATTGCTATCAATAAATGAGAAATTACGCTTTACCTGAAAACAATTTTCAGAGGGAAACATTCACAGGCCTTAACATAACTCCTATTTTTTTGTTGAGACAAATGGCTTACAAGGCATTTATTATATCAGGGAGTCCTAAGGACTTCATGGAAATTACATAGAATTCAATAAAGATTTTTATGATTGCTATAAACTCTACAAAATAATTTTTAATGTCCTTTTGCTTCTGAAGGTGAGCTCCCAGCCCTCTATAAATCAGTGACAGAACTCCCAATTGAGATTGGCAGAAAATGAGCATCCAATAATTTGAAACTATTATTTATAAAATTTTCTATAAATTGCTGTACATGACTGGGGAACCTTAAGGGTTTTGCTCACATTAAATTTTACAGTTTGGTGGTTTGTTTTTTTTTCCAAAAGTAGCGGGGAGGATGATTCATTTCAGGGGAAGTGAGCTACTTTATTTCCTTGCTTTCCTTAAAAACAGCTCTTCAAACTTTTATATGTTATTTCAAAATATTATTTCAAAACAATTTGCAAATATTAGCCAGGGATTCCCAAACTATGGTATCCTAGCAGCAGACTACCTAAGCTACTTAAGAAGGCATGAGAACTACTGCTGCCCTGCTGCACAATCAGTCCCCAACCAAGGTTAAGCCTGCATCAGCTTCTGCATGAAGCTTTGTACAATTCTAACAACTGGAAATCAGACTAGCAAATAACAGCTAACTCTCCAGATTTCTACTGTTTATTTTATTCCAGAATCACAAATCTGAAGATGTGAAGCTTTTCTTGGGAAGCAGGGCTAAAGCCCTTCCTTACAGCAAGTAGAAATTTGCCACCAGAACCCTCTGGTAGCAGTATTTTAAATGCAGTATTATAGGGTGTGCCTGGACTCTGTGCCATAGAAAGGGGAAATGAGTTGCTGCAGAATGCATGTCAAATCTGAGCAGAACAGGATCCCTATTTTGTAGTACTTGGTAACAGTCAGTATATGCTGCAACTGTTGGTTCACATCGCAATCTCCTTTGCTGGTGCCAGGCAATAGCAGATTTCACTGATTTTCCTTTCATATTTTATTTGAAAGTCACATGAAATTTAAATTAATGTATTGTTACCAATTGCATACAAGACAATGTTTGTTCCTACATTTGATAAGTAGAAATTACGAATAAGTTTGTGTGATGAACATTTGTTTATTTTTTTCCTAGTAGTGTTTAGAAAGATCTGTTTCATCAATTGTTTCCACAAATGGACATTCATGCATAGAGATGTGATAAAGAAAACAAAACTATTACTGAAAATTGAATTATAAAGCAATTGATGCTTTGAATTTATATGCTGTTTGAGAGCACAGCTTCGCACTGTACATTTTTTTCCACATCTTGCAATAAATCAGGCACTTGGAATGCAAATGGTATTGACTTGCAGTGTATTAGTATCAATTCTAACTTCTAACAAATTAAAGAAAATTCTCCCATTATCTGGAAATTGATTATTTTGGTTACAGATGCAATGACATGTCATTTCCCTGCAGATCATCTATTTCAAGATCACAGTAAGATAAGCAATCTTTCACCAAATTAAGCTTTTTGGGCCTGTCCTCAATTCTTTGTGGTCTGTGGTAATGTCAGCATTTCTTTTGGGATTTTATACTCTTTCTGTTGTTTTAGACAGGGCTTTCTACTTAATTTTGTGTAGTCAGAAGCTGGGTGTGTAATGAAACCTCCTGCATAGAACTAAGCAGACGTCATGTTTTTTCCTGGTTTTAGGTATTCTGCAATTCATGCTGCCTTGCAGGTTTTGAACAATTTGCAGACTAGTACATTTATTCAGATTTTATACCTTTTAGTATGAAATTTCTTACTAAAGAATCATATTAACAAATATTCAGAGTCTAAGGTAAGGTGAAACATTATAAAAGCTGCTTATTTTCTTAGGCCTATACTTTTATAAAAGTAGTCTACAAATTCCTAGTCATGTAATTTAATCTAGAAAACTGCTGACATGGTATTGATTTATGTAGATTTACCTGACGTTCTGACACGACTAGAGGGTGCTCTCCATAATCCCAGCTCAGCAAAGCATGTAAGAACACGCATAAAATTAAGTACATGCTTTGTACCACTAACACTTTATGCCAATTAACCCATATTTTCACCACAATTTCTGCTATGTCTATCTTGTATCATAAATATATTACATAAATATTAGACATATGTTATATATTCCATATATACATTATGTATTATCTGTTATATATTTCATTATGTTACTTATATATTCCAATGAATATATTTCTGTGAGATCCTAAAACTAGATTTTCCAAAATAAACCACTTTTTGAATTATATAGTCTGAATAATTCCTTACATAATGCTGATTTACACCATGTAGGTGAGTTTTTATGATACAGGTGATGTGGGCTGACTGCACATGGGGCACTCCCATTTCCAGTTACATACCTGCACCTTGTACCAACTGTGCTGTTTGGCTGGTTCTACGTTTTTTGGGGGGAGAGGAAGGGAGGAGGGGCTAAGAGTGATTTTTTGCCAGTTTAACTCTCTAAAACTCTCTTGGCTTACCCTAGAGGTGAGCATCAGTACTGGCAGAAGCAAACAGCCAGGAGGAGTGAGATGGAGGGGCATGGCCTCTTTGCACAGCAGCATCTAGTTTAGCTCAACGTGTATTAGCAAAATGTGTATTTTAAAACTCCATTTCCAGTGTGCTCCAACACCATTATAAGGCTCAGCCTCTGTGTTCTAGTGCACTACTTCCCCCTTCCCCACCCCCTCCCCCATTCAGCTTTTAAAACACGGTACTTGTCTCTAATTAAATGCAAAGCTCCTTTTAAGAAATTGATCAAAATATGTTCTCCTAGTGCTCAGACTGTCTTTTATCTGAACATAAAAGTTTATCAGAGCTAATCCTCTTAGTATGCACTTGTAAGACAAGAACAATTTTCTTTCATTTGGTCAAGACAAAGGAGTTCAGGAATTTCTGTAAACTAACCCTCCCATCACTTTGTTGCATTTTTGTTGACATACTGGCAATATTCCTTTCAGTTTTAATTGCATTAAGCACATAGAAATTTAGTGAGTTGTAAATGTGACAGGATGCCAGTTACCTTTTCACAATTGTTAAAAACAAAAGGTCTAGCAAAGAATAAACCTAAATAACCGCAGAGCTAGTCTCTTGAAAGTAATGAAATCTTCTCGCTGCATTTGCTCAGGTAGTTAATGGGAAGACTGGCAGAATGACAGATGTTTTTCCAGACTTGCAGGAGAAGTCATGCTAATGCTAACCCTGACACATTCTTTCCTTCACAAAGAAATGTCAGGATGCTACATGGTGGAAAAACAAGAGTGGCTGCAAATATTCAATCCTCACACTTCTATTCATCTGAGTGGGATTACCTTCTACCGCTGTAGGTTTTGATAGCAGTTGCACCAATAAGCTGAAAAGGAAGCACAAAAAGATGAGAATCCTGATTAATTTCTGAAGCAAGCTCAAATTTAATGGAGAAACTGAGGTAGTATGCTTAAGCATTTTTTGAAAAGGAAGAAAAATAACTGATTGGAATATAATGAAGTTTGAATACTAATTAGTATGCAGTTTTACTACTAATGTGATCCTCTGAATGAGATTGTTGATTCTAATAGTAGTTAGTACTTATTTCAACTCTTTTCTGAGGGAATAATTGCACAAAATAGCCCTTCAATAAAAATAAAATTGAATAGTAAAAAAGCCAAAATGCAAGAGGAATGTAGGTGTAAGAGGAAGACTGTAGGTTCCTGCATGTAGTGATCGAAATTATCAGATGTGTAAATGTTGCACGTTACTCCAATTCCCATTTCTGATTTGCTTCATACACCAAAGGGAGACTGTTGCTAAAGTGTCCTTTTGTTGCTAGAAAATTTTCATTAATTTTAGCATTTATTAAAAAGCAACTAGTCTACATTTTCATACAAATAAGCTTCTGCAACAGGGGAGTGTGCTCATCTTTAACATTACCAGACATATTAAAATGTTCTTTGTCTGAAGACATTCTAGTGTTATTGCCAGCACTGGTCTTATAAAAAACAGGACTAGTTAAAGCTCATGCTTGATTTATTTATTTTTTAAATAGGAATTGCATTAGCTGCTTCTCCTATGGGCTCATTTCACTATGGGACCTTTTGCAGAATTAATTCAGTGGAAAGCCTCTTCTGCCCAAGAAGAAAGAAGGACCCCAAGGAAGGTCTTATTTTTGACCTTTAAACAGCAAAGTGCTTTGCTTTGATTTTTGATAACACAACACAGTGAGATTAATAAAACACTGTTGCTTCAGCCTAGCTGGTAAGCAGCAACTTCAGCTCGTTATTTCACTTCTGTCAGTATTTGACAGTCTCAGTTTTAATATTACAAGACATCTTTAATATATATCAATAGGCCAGTAAAGGATCAGCAGTAACATCGGGAATCTTTTGAACCTAAACACAACTTCCAAATACAAACTTAACTCTAATACCTAATTATGGAGAAATTAAAAAAAAAAAAAAAGTCAAAATTTCTTTAGGAAATCCTTGCAAAGACTGCTAAAAATTACACCTTCATGTAAAGAAATCTAGAAAGGATGTGCAATTTTAATGAGTTATTGGGGCAGCATATAAAACATAAAAAACATAAATACCAAACCAAATCAAAATAAACCACTAGATTTTCTAAAAATAGAATGGTTTAGAATCAATCTAAAGATTGATGCTCTGCAGTTTATCATGGAGGCTACTGGATACTGTACACTGAATGGCATGATAAGAAATGATTCAGCTGGTGAATGTGCAATGAATTTGTTACATCTGTTCATAGGGGTCCAAACCCACCTCCATTACCAACATAAAAAGCTGTGAATTTTCAGCTTCTAATAACACCATTAAACTTGTAAGCTGTACCTCGGAAACTGCACCTGGGGTTCTCATATCCTCCCACTCTGATATTAAAAATATTCTGCACATCAGCTGTTATTACTCATGTAAAAATGACACAAAGAGAAGTTTTCTCTACAGGCTCATGCTGACACCAACATCCCTAGTCATTTTAACTGTAGTGTGAGGATTTTTGTCCAGGTAACCATAATCACTGAAAAAACAGAACTTCAGTGGCTGAGACCAGTTAAGCTGTGTGCACTTTAGCTAAAGCATTTTGGAAGTGCATTTAGAAAGAATTATTCCCAGTAATATCTTCAGTGGAGTTAGAAAAAACTGGATTTGAACCCATATTAAATTTACAGTTTGTAGCTGTGTTTAGAACTGACTTTTGTTAGCCTGTTTCCACAGTCAGTCCTGTTCCTGGAGGCTATAACTCATCAGTAAAACTTCAGTCTTAAATAAGGCATAGAGGATGATTCTTAGGGCTGGAAGCAAATTAAAACTTGAAATGCTCTGGGATCACTCTTTAACTTTCTGCTCCAGCTTGCCGGTTTTGGCATAGATTGGTTCGTCTATTAGCCACTGTCAGTTTAGTGAAAATGAAGTTATTACAAATATTGAAAGTATTCTAAACAGTTTTCAATACAATATTCAAAATGCCAGAAACTGAAGCAAAAGCAAACAAGCAGTCTGCCCAGACAAGTCAAACCAACTTTATCTGCCTTTCCAGCAGAGTGACAAAACCTGTAGCTAAAGGGAACACGGCACACGTGACTTAGCTTGTCTTCGCTGACTCCGTCCTTCTCCATGGCCCACCCTGACACTGCCATAAATGCCATCACACATCCCACTTCATCTGATTGACTTCACAGACACAAATTGAAGCACACTTAAATTAGGAGAAAGGTTACGCCGTGTTCCTTCCTTTCAGTGAGGAGAAAGGCAACTTCAAAGAACAACTTGAAGGGCCTGCTGTCTTTCCCTTAATTATTGACTATGAAATTAGCCTTAGGCAACTGGTCTCCAGGTTAAGCCTCTAAAGTCAGGAAAGATGAACCTGGGCCAGAGAAAGATAAACTACTGCAATATGGGTGCAAAAAATTACTGTAAACCATTCCCAGAGGAGTCAGCATGAGTTGACAAGACATACTAAATATCATCCTTCAGATCTCTTCCAGGTCTTAGACTAACTCATTCATGGAATTTTTACTGCTGAGCTGTTTTGAGAGCATGCTTATTAAAATTGCAGATGACAGAGAGCCAGGAAAGTCTGGAAGAATATTGAAGGACAGGACTAGTATTCAATCTCAACCAACCAAAAAAATGGGTTGAGGAAATCACAATACACTCAGGTGAAGGCAAGTGCAAATTATTGCACTTAGGAAGGATCAACAAACTGAGGGGATGATGTAAAATTCTGCAGAAAATATCCAGGGTGCAGGGGATGTCAAACCAAAGAGGAGACAAAAATGCTGTACCGCCACAACAATTCAAACAAGCCCAACACAGACCCAGGGCAAGGCAGAGGGAAGGGACACACCAAATTGGGAGAGAAGTACATTTCAACTGAGCTGCCAGATGTCTGAAATTCCTATGGAAATATACAGTATTGACTCAGACAATAACTCTGGGTAGAAAAAAAAGGACTATGTGGTTATGTGCCAAAGAAATGCCAAAAACAATGTCTAAAAATGCAGTTACTGGGGATGTAACAAATGAAGAGACTTTTTATTTGTCTACAGAAATAACCCTGATTTTTATACCACATAACTTCTCCAGGTAAGAAGAAAAACTAAAGCCTCTTGTGCTTATTTTGATCATGTACCTGTACAAATAAATATTTCCTCTGTTCTCAGGGTGTTTTCAGAGTACAAGCACGTTATGCCTTTGAGGATCTTTATTTTCCATTTTGTACAGAGAACATGGGAAAAGCATCCTCTTCTGTTCAGACTGTTCAGTTCTGCCAGTGTTAACTGGCTGTGCCCCAGAGAGGCACTCTGTGCCGCGCAGTTAATCCAGCAGAAGGTCTTGCTGGAGTAACTGCGTGATTTCACCTTCTTTTCACAGTAACCAGGAAACTAAACTAACTCTGATTTTGTGATCTTCCATCTCTCCAGTTTCACGAGTGCTATTCTTTGTGATAAATCTGGCCATCAGTAATGCTTCCTCCTTGCTAGAGAGCACCCTGAAAATAATAATGATGTGTAAAAGACATTAAATGCAAACGTGAAAAGAAACGCTGAAACATTATTAACGCTCCCTAAATTTGAATATTTTAATTAATAGCTGTATCTGCCTTGATAAAGAATTCACAAGACACAGGGCTTACACAGCTGAATTATGGCACCTCATGATATCCTATGATGCATTTAAGGCACACAGCACCATGGTACTCAAAGAACTCCATGGCTGAAATTTAATTAAAAAAAAATGCTGGGAATAAACACTTTGCTGTTGTTATACCTCTATGACAAAAATCAATAAAATCCTCTTTTGTTTTTCTATGAGCTCTTAGCATGTTGCAAGCAAAGACAGCACACAGAATTGGCAGGATGTAAGTCACAGAATATGCACTCTTTTTGCAACAAATGTATTTAGGCTGAAAATATGTGACTTACTCCATAATTTTAAGGCTTTGTCTGTCATCCTGAGGTAAGACTGGGGCTTGGAACTAGATGATATTTAGGGTCCCTTCCAACCCAAACCATTCTGTGATTCTCTAAGTCTTTCTTGTAAATTCAGTCAAGAAATCAACATTGGGCTAATATTAATAACTTCTGTATTTATTTAAAAAATAGCAATTTGTATCCTGAGAACAGCACACTTATGGAAGCAGCCACTGCCTGGAAAATCTATGCCGACTTCATAATTATGTATTTCAGTTTCCAGAAAGGTGTTTATGTACACATTAATTAGAGGTCAAAGATAATCTGAGGGACAACACTGGTTATGTTATTTAGGGCTATACTGCCTCAGACTGAAAATTAAAAGGTCTTTAAAGAACTAATTTCAACTAATCAGATGGAAAGTAGGCAGATCTGATAGGAACCTTAAAACACACTTATAGATTGACCATGTAGGATTGAAATTTACACTATTTATTTTGTGAAAGTAAGAATATGCTTTTTTGTCCCCTAAAAAACATGATATATTTTTGATGAATTGAATTTTAGATTGACTAGAATAAAAATCCATCCTACCTGAGTATGGAAAACAAATTTGTTATTAGTAGAAAAGAACCAAAAGTAATTTTGAAAAATTATTGTGAGAGAGAAATCCTGACACCAGTGAAGCTGGTGGAATTCTATCAGTAACTCAAATGCACTGATGATTTAATGTAAGCAGGCCAAATATGAGTAAACTGACAAAGAATGCAGAAGAAAACGTGACATGTCTTAATTACTGGGAAAAAAGGCTGAGTAGGTTATTTTACTTTGAACTACCATGTACTTATTATATCTTGAATTATTGCATGCATACATTATAAAATCATACTGAGAATGCTCGTGAGATTTTTATTTTAAAAAAAGAGGAAAAACCAGCTGAAATCACTGATCACAGCAGTTGATCCAGTGTCCTCCTCATATGTCCGTAAGTTCTTTTCGCTATCCATAAGACGAAATGGGATTACAGTTCTGCAAAAGAACGAGGTGCATTTGTTAACTTCACAGCTCAGGGTGAAATGGCCATCAGTCTACATCTATAAAACTTCTTGCTTCTTGAACTAGTTTAAACAGATGAAAATCCCTATACAAACCACCTATTCTTTCCAAATGGGTTCCTCCAAAGCTGTGTCATTGCCTATAAATAACCACTATCATGTGAAATCTAAACCTTTCTGCCAGTAAGCAAGCACTTAGAAGAACAATGTATTATGCAAAATTAAATCATATGAATCATTTTGCAAAATCTGATTTTTAAGTGGGTACAGGCACTTCATATATTATTCAAAGAACAGAAATGTTCCCTTACCTATCACGCTATATTTAGGA
This sequence comes from Vireo altiloquus, assembly GCA_013396875.1. Lineage (NCBI taxonomy): Eukaryota > Metazoa > Chordata > Aves > Passeriformes > Vireonidae > Vireo > Vireo altiloquus. The sequence goes on from VZRF01004267.1 coordinate 34,350, forward strand.
ATTTTTTTTATGATGGAGAAATAAAAGAGATGAAAGGATGGAAAAAAAAAAGCAGTTGCAGAGAGACAAAGGGAGACTTAGTCCTGAAAAAAAAAAAAAAAAGAAAAAGAAAAAGTTTATTTCTAAGTGTCCCAGCTAATGTGATGTACATAGCTATGGACTAGTAGATCACGTCATGAATTATTCCTTTTCTCCCTTAGAGTCCAATTCCTGGAATTGTGTGGTTTGCAGGAACCTAATTTTTTACCTTAACAAAAATTACACAGTTTTACCTCTCTGTCTTGCAAAAAATCCCACCTCTCAACACTCTAAAAATCAACTACAAGGGTTCAAATGCAAATACAAACTCCCCAGTGTATTGCATTTGATGGATAATGCATTTTGAAACAAAACTATCTTTCTGTGTTTGATTTTCAAGCAGCTGCCCAAGTTGGGTGTTCAAAGCCAGGCTGTACTGACCGGTGCCCAGCGTCCCACAGGAGCGGCCAGAGAAGCCGGATCTGGCCCTGGAGACACCACAGCCCCCTCAGCTCCCCCAGCGTAAGGACACAGCCTGTGGGGACGGGGACGGGGGCAGGGGAAAGGGGTATAGGGAACTGAGGGCTGATGGACACAGAATCACAGAATATCCTGAGTCGTAAGGGATCATCACAGTCCAGCTCCTGTCCCCACGCAGGACCATCCCCAAGAGTCACTATGTGGCTGAGAGTCCTGAACTCTGTCAGGCTGGTGCTGTGACCACTTCCCTGGGGAGCCTGTTCCAGTGCCCCACCACCCTCTGGGTGAAAAACCTTTCCCCGATATCTGACCTAAACCTCTCCTGACACAACCTCATGCCATTCCCTCGAGGATGGCATCTTATGACACAGGGGTACTGAGTCAAACCCCCACTTACCACCTTTCTGACCTGGAGGTTCCAGGACCCCTTGGGTCTCACCCAAGCAGTGCTGCACCTTGGGTACTGTGTCCCATTTTGGGCTCCTCGATTCAGGAAGGACACTGAGGTGCTGGAGCAAGTCCAGAGAAGAGCAGTGGAATTGGCTGAAGAGCCTGGAGCACAAATCTTATGAGAAGCAGCTGAGGGAGCTGGGGATGTTTAGTCCCCTGGGAGAAAAGGAGGCTCGGGGGTGACATTATAGCTCTCTACAGCTCCGTCAAAGGAGGTTGTAGCCAGGTGGAGCTCCTAGACAACCAGCGACAGGATGAGAGAACATAGACTTAAGCTGCACCAGAGGAGGTTCAGGTTGGACATTACAAAGAATTTCTTCTCAGAAAGGGTGATTAGATACTGGAATGGGCTGACCAGGGAGGTGGTGAAGTCACCGTCCTTGAAAGTGTTTAAGGAAAGACTGGACATGGCACTTCGTGCCATGGTCTTGCTGACATGTGGTGGTGTCACAGGTTGAAGTGGCTGATCTATCAGGCCTCTTCCAGCCTAATCTGTTCCGTGATTTTGTGACTCTGAAAGGAGCGGAGGGAGGGAAGGAGGGCGGTGCCGCCCCCGGCCCCTGCGAAGGCGCGAGGGGGAGGGGGCAGGGCGCATGCGTGCGGCGCGCGGCGCCCGCCGAGCCGCCCCTGCCTGGTGCGCGCGGACGGGGAGAGTGTGGGCAGCGGTGACGTGATGACGCCGCTCTGTGCGTGTCGCCAGCCGCGCGACCCACGCACGGTCCGCCGGGCTCGTGCCTGCTCCTCCAGCCGGGCCGCCGCGCGCGGGCGGGGCGGAGGCGCCATCCCTCCTCCTCCTCCTTCTCTCCGTTCTCCTCCTCCTTCTCCTCCTCCCCCTCCTCCCCGGGTCCCCTCTCCGACGGCCCGGCCCCTTCCCCTCGGCAGAGCGGCGCCTCCTCCTCCCGCTCCCGGCTGTGCCGGACAATAGGGGCGAGCGCGGCGCGTGTCTCCCCCAGCGCGGCCCCCGGCCCTCCATGCGCGGCGCCGGGCAGCGGGGCTGACAGCGGTTCCCGCCGGCGGCAGCGCGCCTGAGGGAGGGAGCGGCGGCGGCCGCGGGCTGC